>PVKA01004562.1:0-98001 GCA_004027165.1 Ctenomys sociabilis
AAGCACTTATTCCACTGAGCCATCTCTCCAGCAGGTTACTTGTTTTATGAAATCTTTTGTTTCATGTTCATTAGCTGCAACACTGTCTTTGAGTTTTGAAAGTCTGTTTTCAGTTTTATTCAAGTAGTTTTGTCAGCTTTCAGTATAATTCTTAATATCCTAGATATCTGTTTGAATCTCTTTCATGCATTCTAATTCTTTCCAGTATTGTTCATTTAGTGTTTCCATCATTTTTCTATTTTCCTCTATTTTTCTATCTATGTCTTCTTTATCTCTGCTGAGGAATTCTTTCACAATTGTTGTCCTTTCTTTTTGGACATAAGATATTATTTCTGCTCTTATTTCTTCTATAGTCTGATGGACTTTTTTTTTTTTTTTACTTCCATTGATCTCATTTCAGAGATTTCAGGTGTGTGATTTCCAAGTTCTTGTATGTCTTTTTCTCCTGGATGTCTTGTTCTGGGTGGAATTATAGAATTCAGATTGCCTTTTGCTCCTGTGTTTTGACATTTTGGAACCTGCCAGTAATCACCCAGATAGAGTCCCACAGGCTTCCCAGAGTCTGCTAAAGTTCTTAAAAAGCTCTGAGGCTTTTCCTAAAGATGCTTTTAAACGAGTTATTGATATATTCTAAATGTTTTAAATGATTCAGTAATTGAATTTTATTTCAATACTAAAGTAAAATTGAAATCCTTAGCTTATAGTTTTGCTCATTAGACAGCACTCAGTCTGCATAGTATGTATAGAACACATTGATTCAGATGGAAATACATGATAATTATTGGTGATACAAATTTATTTAACATAATTCCAGTGTCATGAGAAAACCTGCAAATGTTATTTTTAAATGCAGATTTTTTTATACCTCTTTTATTTGAAGTTAGTAAAAACTGAGTATATTTTATAGAAGTAATATTGTGGACAACTAGTGACATGAATCTTCATCATTTCCATGTAGAAGACATTAATCAATCATAGTTGATAATAGAATCTCAGGAAGTGGGGCCTCCTTGAAGCAAATGGGGTATGTGAGTATGACCTAAAAAGTCTATCTGGTCTTGCCCTCCCTCATTTCTGGCTCTTCCCCCATCTGTCTGCTTTGTGGTTGTCAAGAAGTGAGAAAGTTTCCTCCATACTATGCCTCCTGTCATGTTTCTTCCTCACTCAGGCTTGGCACCAAGTCAACCAGTCAATTAGGAACTAAAATCTCTGAAATCATGAGGCAGAATAAATTTTTCTCCTTTAAGCCTTTATCCCAGGTATTTCATTAATGGTGGCAATCTGACTTACATCTTCTTCAAGGGTGCTGAAAATGTAGGATGTGTTCTTCAGGGACATGATTTTCCAAGGGTGAAAGCACAATGGAAAGCCACCCTTACTCAGAGAAGTAGCATGTAGGTGGTCTGTCCACCTCACTAGCTTTGGGATCCAGCAAGGGGATTCATGGGCCACACTTCTGAGTATGCTTGGGTATGTTGTGGATGTGTGGACTTGTGATCTAGGTCTTGTTTCTTGCCCCTTCCTCTCCAGCACTGTTTCCTCGCTCAGTTCCAGGGCCATAAGAACCAAGCACTTTTGCTTTGCCATGCCCTTCCCTTGTGCTACCTTGCCTTGGACTCAGCAAACCCTGGCATTAACCTGACCTCTCAGTCAGTACCTTGCCCCCAGCCCTGAGACCTTGCTGGATCTAAATTTTGGCTACAGTTGATTAGTTCTTGTTCTAGGATGTAACATAAATGGAACAGTACAGCATGCTCTCTTCAATGCATGGCTTCTTTCACTCAGAATGTTTCCCAGTGCATCCCTACTGCTGAAGATATCCAGGTCTGTTTTATTTTTATGTATGAGAAGCTTCAGTATAAGAATCTGTGCCGTGGCTTGCTTATTTGCCATTGTTCGCTCAATGAACAATAAATGGCCAGAATTTAAGAGTCAAATAAAACATCTCCATTAAGTTTTGCATGTCAGATACTATGTCTCAGTGATTTAAAAAATGTTGTCTAGTACAAAGACTTTGGCCAGTGCAGGGGTATAAGAGTACATACAAGATCACACCCTATTGGAATTAAAATTCTAATAGAAAAATAATATAAGAGCTAGAAGGACAAGGACTACAAAAGGATAACCCTAGCAGATTAAGAGGTACTCTGAAGCAGCTTTACTCTTCTTTTCAGAATATGTTTATTCACACACATGAGCCTGCCTGGTCAGAGTCTAGAAGACCAGCAGTCAGCAACAGTATTTTGTGAGGCAAGAAATGTTGGTAGTGATGATCATTGTACATGAACATTTTTTGTCTTATTTGGAAGCAGATAGGATCTTTCACTTTGCTCTGTATGCTTAGATATTTTCAAAAAATCTTTGGTAAATTTGCATTTGATTCTCTAAACCTACTGCCAGTATTGCAAAAAGTAAATATCAAAAAGATAAACTATTTTGTGTATACGATAAGATTAGGTTTTACAGCAAACTTTTAGTTATTTTAAATTTGTTTATATTCAATTATTATTCAGGGTTAATGCCAACCAGTGACTAAAATTAAAGAAACTGTCAATAGCCTATATTGGTAGAAGAATAAACAAACAGAACTCTCATGCATTTTTGATAGAAGTGTAAAACATCACAATCTCATTGCTCATGAAATATTTTACTATTTCTTATACTTACCTAGCAGGGGAGATACCACGATCACAAGTGTTTTACTACTTATTAAAGGCAAAACTTACACCCACCTGAAAACTAATCAAACTTGACTTTAGAAATTTACTAAACCTCAAAAAATTCTTTTTTGTAAATAATTGTGTTAAAGAATATTTTTAATAGCTCCAAACTGAAAGCAGCCCAAGTAAATGTTCATTGAGCGAACAATGGAAAATAAGCAAGCCACGGCACAGATTCTTATACTGAAGCTTCTCATACATAAAAATAAAATAGACCTGGGTATCTTCAGCAGTAGGGATGCATTGGGAAACATTCTGAGTGAAAGAAGCCGTGCATTGAAGAGAGCATGCTGTACTGTTCCATTTATGTTACATCCTAGAACAAGAAGAACTAATCAACTGTAGCCAAAATTTGAATCCAGCAAGGTCCCAGGGATGGGGACAAGGCATTGACTGAGAGGCTATTGAGACATCTCTGGGGTGGTAATCACATTTTATTATCTAGTGTCCTATGACAGCAGTGTCAATGACAGAGAGACATGCCATTGTATATAAATTTTTCATCAAAATAAAAAGCAAAGCATAAACTAAAAGCAAAATGATTTACAGCAGTGGTACAGATTTGTTCTACAGCATTTTGATGCAAGCTATGACACTGAATGTTGTTTTTCAAATTCAATTTGTGTTTTTCTTCCTTCCCATAAGAATTCTTCTTAGGCAGATGCAGGGGCCCCTATATCAGTCCCCAACACCACAAGCTTTGCCAGCCCCATCCCCAAGACATGCTGAGTGGCAATTGAGACTGGTGTGGTGGTGCTAGTCTGTAATCCCTGTGCTTGGGAGGCTGAAAACAGAAGGATCACTGTGAGTCTGATCTGTATAGTGAGACCCTGTAGACCCTGTACTAAATATACTTACAAAAGGAATAATTCTATATTTATCCTTTCTGTTAAGTTCTCCCTATTTCTAAAAGTTATTTCAACATTGAAAATAGTCATATGGTGCTTATAAATTAGAAAAGCTTCTGTGTCTAATGGATTTACCACATTTCTCTCTGATCACTACATTACCATGAAATCTGATCCTCCCTGTTTGTTTGGGTGCCATTGCCTAGGTGGGGACCTAGATGTCAGACCTCAAACATGCCTTCTAGTACCTCCTTACTCCTGTATTCAAGGTGCACAGGGATAAATTATGTGCCAGGTGCTGGTCTTCAGTGGTGCATGCCTCCAATCACAGATAATCTGGAGGCAGGATGATCACTTGATTTCAGGAATAAAAGACTAGACCAGGCAATATGACAAGACATATTGAAACATTGGAACTGGGAAGATAGCTCAGCGGTCTAAGCACATTCCTGGAAAGCTCAAGGACCTGGGTTCTGTCCCTGGTACGACATGCTGTACCAAGCCTCGCTGCAACCTGCGCTGAAACTGGACATGGTGGTGCATGCCTATAATCCCAGTGCTGTGGAGACTGAGGCAGGATGATCACTCACTATCGGTCCAAGCTGCATAGCAATACCCTATACAAAATGAATACTTTTTTTTGGAAAAAACATACACCCATGTCCCATTTGACAAAATATTTATTCTCTTCCTAATAATCAGGAAAACCCTCTCCCTCCTAATTCTACGTACTTATGGCACCCTTTCTTACAATACTAGGCCCTTATCCTTCACTATAGAGTGTCTGATAACATCTTATTTCTGACCTTAAAAACAAACAAATGTGTAACCCTCGAAAGCAAGGACTTCCATCTTCATCCAAACAAGACCTAGTCAACTTTTCATCCTTGAGAAAAGAAAAATGCTTCTCATTCTTTCAAATCTCCTGTAAGGAGATTAAAATGCAAACAGAATTTTCTGACATGATAATATGTTTGCATATCCCTGAGAAGCTCTCCTAAATTGCATGGATCAAGAAGTTGCTGTTTAAGAGTTTTTGTAAAAAGACTCTTTCTAAGACTCAGCCAGTTTGCATTTTAAGTAATTACTTAATTTTTTTTTTAGTACAAATAAGGAATAAATACTAGTAGCAGAAGAAGAGGTTGTCACTATCTTCCACCTTGAGGTCCAAGCAGTATGCTATATATGAAGGAGTAATATGAAAAATCCAGAAGGTTATTTTAATTAATTATTAATTATTGAGTCCATAAAAATGACCTCAATAATTAAGCAAAATTAGCCACCAAACAGCAGCTAAACATCAGTCAGGGATGACTATTCTATTTTGGGATCATCAGACCCACAAAAGAAAAACATATTGTTAAGGCAAGCATAACTTATTTACTTTTTCAAATTTACCATTTATGCAATCACTCTATTTTCTTGTTGGAAGAGATAACCAAGGGGGAAAGGTTGTCAGAAATTACACTAATGGATTTGCTATACCAAGAAAAAAAAACTGTAAGTAGAACAGAAGCCTTTCCAGGTAACAATTGTAATCATGTTTAAGTAAATGTAAACTGATCTTGTATTAATATTTGAGCACAAGGTAACCATCTGAAAGTAGAGTGAACTCTTCTCTAACCTAAGGATTATAGTATTTTAAAGCAACTCATCTTTATGTGTCTGACAAGTATATCTTTTGTATACACTTGAAAAAGTGGAAAATTTCTAAACAAAATTCTGAAATGAATTAATGTAATTAATGGAAAGAAAGAAAGAAGGGAAAATTAAAGCAAACTTTTGTAGAAATACTCTGGTCATCTCTGTTTTAAACCAGGAGCTGTATCTGCTTTGCGCTCCTGGAGATGACAACAAGGTGATGTTTCAAAGTCTGGAACCTGAAGTCAAGTGCTAGGAACCAGCCAAGCAGATCTGAGCAGACACAGATGGAAAAGCAGACAGATGTAAATTGGCACAACCATAACTTAATAGAAAAGCCAGATGGATATGCAATCACGGGCCAAAGATTCAAGAGGATAACGTTACACCCGATAATGGGCCAAAGGGCCATCAGTCACTTTCTTGTTTCAACGTTGTGTTAGAGATCTGCATACTCTTTTCTCCTACCCGTCCATTTGAAGGTGCAGAGAATATAACATGAAGGAAAGCCCTATTCTCATGATGTCTGTTTACATTCTAGTTCAAGGAACAGATAAATAATAAATTCATGCATGTATGAATAGAAAGTGTAACAATTCTAATAAAATGTGGTAAGCTGATGAGTGTGGTCCAGTTCAGGAGGGAAATAGAGCTAAAAAAAATATTGGAGCAGTATGTTCCAGGAATTGCAAATTTTTGAGGCAAGGTTTTGCTTTCATCTTCAAGGAAGAGAAATGTGGTCTTTGATGCTACACTAAGGGAAAATTATCTGAGATGATGCTGGATATTAGCTATCATCCAGTTTATGATAGACCTTGAATATCCAAGTTAGAGCCTCATCTCTTATTCAAGTTAATATCAAAAGCCCTTCTGCTTCCTCTTCCTCTCCCTTCAGCCTCCTTCTCTTCCTCCTTCTCCTTCTCATTGAATATTTTAGATCTAATGTCCCCAGAACGGGAAGGGTGATATAGGAAGTGGGTCCTGGTGGCTCAGAGCAGGCAGAGGCACAGAGACAAACAGCACGTATGCATAGACACACTGCACTGCAGTCCAGTTAGGATGAGAAGGATCCACATGCAAGGGTAGGATGCTCAAACCAGATTGGAGTGAGGAGCTGGAAGGATGAGGAGGGTTCAGTTATGTAGTGATAGTGCAGTATAGGACATGGTATGTTAGAGCCCAAACTGGTATGCAGGGAAAAGCAAGAGGAGGCAGATCATAGGATCATTAATAAAATAGGTAAGTCCCATGGGCAATAGTGGGAACTAGACTTATCTGTATTGGAATTAGAGCATAAAATATAAAGCATAGAATCAATTGTGGGTTAATGATCTTTAATAATATAGGTATAAGCTAAAATATTTAAATAGCTGTAAGTATATATTTATATACATTCCTACTTACCCATGCACATTTTCTGTCCCTGTTCACTGAACATGGAAAAGCAGCAATATCTTAGTGGCAAAGAGGATACTGCTGTTCCAATCTTAGCTAGAAATTCAATGATTTACTAAAGATGTTATACCAGAGAATTATTCTAGAGCTGGGCACTAACAGTACAAGATGATTTTGGAATAACTTATGCCACCAAAGGAGTCCTCCAATGATGACTGGGATGTAACAGGTAATATGAAACCTCCTCAAAATAGGCTGTCATTTGAATATGTGGAGTGAGTAAAGCACCAAATAAATGTTAGTAGACATTATTGTGCATGATGAGACAAGAAACCATGATTCTGCCCTCCCATGCATAAAGCAATTATTTAAAAGTGTTGCGAAGGATGACATATTTGGATTGTTCAAAAGTAATTCCCCATAAAACATCTATTAATTGCGAAAGTAGAAGAGTAACATGACCATCAAACATTTCACTAGATGATGAAGGTGATGCTACTGGCAAAGGGACAAATAAAAGTTTTATATATCTGAGAAATGTAGGCTGTAGTCATATGGGGGAATGAAACTGCCAAGCTGAAAGGTACATGGAACAAATTTGTAGTCTCTAAAACCAAAGAATGAATTTTAGGAACAAATAGAGGATAAAAGCAGAATATTTATTGAGGAAAAGAAAGCTTCTGTTTGAGAGAAGGACAGAAGGGGGACCCAAGCAGGTTGCCCAGCAAGTTGTCTCTTACAGGGATTTTTATGGATTAAAACCGTGTGGTGAGGTGGCTCTTAGTTAAAGGACATTGGAACTCATTTAGGTGGACATGAGGTGGGACAAAACAGTCAGTCAATAAGGCTACAAGCACCATTGCTCAGGGAAAATTGATGAGTCCAGGACCAAATGGAGAAGCGAGTCACACAGCAAGCAGGCATAAATATAGAATAGGAGTTTATCCAGTAGCCAATCTGCAGTGATTCTCCTTGGCTTTCTCAAGGTGATCAATCCTGGATACATATCTTTAGGGAGGGAAGCACTTGTTCCATCTTTGGTCTTTAGGTCCGGCCCACAGCAGGAGCACCCATCTCTCTCACAGTTGCAAGGCATCTTGTCTTCCTTACTGTTTCCTTGATGGCCTGCCCCTGTCTTACTGCCTATAACATTTCCAAGTCAGCTACCTACAACAATAGCACATTGTCACTTCTGTAAGTTTAGTCCTAAATAAGGATAATATGAATATGAGAAAAATACCATTAAAACTAAATAAGTTTTATTTAACAGTGATTTTTTATAGAAAATTAGAAAAAAAATCACCATTGATATCTTCAAAATAGGAATTACAGTGGATTAAAGAGCACAAAGAAGCATGGCAGGACACAATACAATTTGTAGGTGAAAGCTTTTGCTATAGGAACATTATTGACAACCAGTGAAACTTGAACGAATTCTGCAGGTTAGAGTATAATATCTTTGATGTCACTTAAGTTCTTCATATTGGTCATACTGTATTTACAAAGGAGGGTGTGATATTTTTTAGAAAATATATAGTTACTACTCAATTTTGTTGGAGCATCAGGTTGTCAATTTGTTAGAAAATGATTTAGGAGAAATATTTTTAATACTGGAGTTGGAGTTGATCATTTTATATAAGCTTAAATCATACTAATTAAAAGAAAGATACTGGCTTGACGCAGGAATATAACAGAGCAGAAGGGGAGACTTGTGTAGATGGTAGAGTTACCTTTTGAGCTGGTAGCATACAAAACTTGATTTATGTGGAATATTTAGCAAACATAGGAAAGTTATCTAGTTTGGCTTCACATTTTGACAAATTATTAAGTTCAAACATTGACTTCTATAAGCTGTTTTTCCAAAGTGCATAGTCCTCTTTTGGTCCTACGTTTTCCATGGTGTGATAGCACTGCAATAAAACAAAAAAGCAATAAATTGTGATGTGAAGCTATTGGTGATTTTCGTTTGAAATGAGACATTATGGTTGCTGTGCAGAAAGGACAATTGTGAAAGCAAGGAAGAGTGCAGAAGGATCAAAGGAGAGGTGGCACATAATATTTGGGTCCTGCAGGGGATTGGTACACGTGCAAAGCATGTCTTCACTCTTCTCATTCTCTTTCCTTCTCCCAGCTCTTGATCATTTTCTTGTCTTGGTCTGGGAAGTTTATATTGATAATCCATAAAAACTTGTTAGAATTCTAGTGAGTTAATTCCAATCTACCACTTGCAGTGCAACCCATGGTGAGAATAGAAACACTAAGGCTCATTTGTACTTGTGTGAAGCCAAGAGGTTCGAGGTCTAGCTACAGTGGTGGCTAACCAGAATAAAGGCCTTGGCCTAGGGTCAAATCCCAGTTTTATTAATTCACGGAGTGGCTGGAGAATGAATGGCTGTGAGAAGGCCAGAAAGTACCTGAGTGTTATGAGCTGGGCTAGGTAGGAGGCCTGAAATTACCTATGCAATATGCAGAGAAGGATGTGCAGAAGGAGTTATCCATATAGCACAACCGAGTCCGTGTGTGATGTTTGGGTCAAAGCTTCAGCTCTGCTGTGTGATCTTCTTCATCTTGGGAAGTCCTAGTCTGCACCATAATTCCATCCAAAAACAAGGAGCACTTTGCTCCCTCCCACGCTTCTCACTCAGGCTTTTGGGGAACTGTGGGGGTGGGTTAGCACTGCCTGGCTGCAAGGCAGAGCACATTGGCTGGATCAATTTGCATTACTTAGACCCAACTGAAGGCTAAGCAAAAGTCCTGTCCAGCTCTGTGTATATCAGTGCATGGAGAGAGAGCCCAAGTTGGAGACAATTGCTCTTCTTTCAAAGAAAGTTTCCAGGTGATTCTGCATAACTATAAAGATAAGTGGAAGAAATATGGAAACTCTTGTCTTGGACTAACCTAGAATTCTATGTCAATGGCTGAAAGAATTTTCAGGTTACATAAATTATGTGCATTTCCTCTAATTTTCTTGTATTTAAGGGATATAGATGAATTGAAACTTTTTAATACTATATTGGTCCAGGAAAATAGCCTTAAATCATTCAGTTTCTCAAATATTTGAGAGAAAAGCATGTGTTACAGTATTCACTTCAGAGAGGTGAATGTTCTGGCTGCCGAGAACAGAACATACTTTTTTTTTGAAGGCCTTCCTTCCTAATCCAATTTGATATTCTCTATTTAGAATGCCTAATCATTATGCTAGGACTCGTTTGAAAACAGTTGTTCTTAATTGTAAAATTGAACTGTGCCCCATTAAGCTCTTGCCTTGCTGCTTTTGGGATCCTTGGTGGTTTGGAATGTGGAGATGCATCCACATTTTCTCTCTGCCAGTCCTTTTATCTTTCTTCTCTAATGCCGTCCCTTCAGTGTTTCAGCTGCTAAGTGGTTTCAGCGTATGTCTGATATAATTTTCTAATGACTGATGCATTGTTCTCACCACTGATATGTCAGTGGGAATGCCACCTGCGCCTGAGAATTCAGAACCAACAGGGCCATATATTTTAATGAAACAAAAGGGAAAATGTAGAATTAAATCGAAAGAATCATTCCAGCTCTGCCCATTAACTTTTGATATTTAATCATAGTGCAACTGTAATTGCAAAAGAAAATACAGTGGAAGGGACTTGAGCTTTTTAATTAACCTACAAAGAGTTCTGAACTATTTGTGTTTTTTTAAAAATGCTATGTCTCAATTTTTATGTGGATGTTTACCTATTTATTTATCCACTGCTTGTGAATAATTATTTTATTGTTAGCTCTTGACAAGCAATTGTGGAAAACATCAGTATAGTTCAAGTCTCAGAGCCTAACGTCTACTTCAGAGCAAGGGATTTTTGTCCCATCATTTTCCAACTTCAGCGTTTCCAAGCTGTCTAATGATCAGAGTGAATAGGGTAGCACTCCATCTGTTCATTTTAAGATTCAGTACGAGGTTCTTCCTAACTAAGTAATCTTTAAAATTACTTAACCTTTGAGAATTTTAGACTTGACAAATGTAAGCTGTAATACCCACGCCCACTAAAATGAGCATTGCAATTGGAGCATGCATCTATTTATTTATTTATTTTTGGTGGAACCGGGGATTGAACTCAGTCCCTTGTGCTTGCCAGGGAAACATTCTACTGAGCCATCTCCCTGGTCCAGAGCTTCTAGAAACCTACATTGGTTTTGTGAGAAGAAAACAGGCCCTATAGATGATGTTGATATAAGTATCAACCTGAAAAATAAAGGCAGGAGGAATATTGTAGGGTGGATTTACCACTGTGTTCATGAAACTCAGTTTGGTGTTAATATTGCTGTGACAACAGTGTCTTAATGGTCTTTAATGAATCAGGAAACCAGTTTTCAACCTGATGCTGAGCTTTGCCCTAATTGAGTCTGTTGCTGTTTGCTATTCATTTGGTGTATACCCCATCTCTGCATTCTGAATGTGGCAGTGTTTAGGGAGACGCCATGCAGGATTTGCCAATTGGAATTATGGCAGGTACTTTAATTAGATAATTATATTTTGTTTTCTGTGTAAATTTGAGGGTAGAATAGAGGATGTGTCTTTAGTCTCTAAATGTGGCCAAAGATATCAAATAATATCCTGTAATAATGGAGAAGTCATGGAGGGATTCCATGTAAGTCCACCCCACAGTTAGCAAACTGCCCACCTATGTATTTAATGAACTGACAATCATTTTTATAAGTGGTTGCTATTTACAATTAGGTTCTATATTCATTTATTGTTACCCTTCCTTCCCCATTTTTACTAGAATGGAAGCAAACTGTGCACAGTGAGTTTTTGTGTTTCTTGTTTTTATTGAAACAATTATAGTTAAAAAAATACTTGACAGATGGCGTATTCACCATGTGGAGATTTTTAAACCATATTTGTTTTGAAAGAAAAATGTGTTGTCTTCAAGCGATTGTTTTCAAAAGAAAATGAGAAATTTCTTCACTTATTATTTGCCCTAAGAAGTGATTTAGGGGAATGGAACTCCCAACCTGAAAGGTACCTGGATGAGTCCGTGTTCTCTCAAACTGAAGAATGAGTTTTAGGAACAAATGGAACTTAAGAGCAGAATATACTTATTGGGGGGAAAATGCTTCTGTTCTAGAGAGTGACAGATAGGGGACCTGAGTGCACTGCCCAAGAATCTGCTGTATTTTAGGGATGTATATAAAGCAAAACCATCTGGTAATGCAGGTCTGCAGGGCTAAGGTGAAAAACATGGGAACTTGCATGAGAGGTGGGCCAAAACTATGATCAACCAGTAAGATTACAAGTACAATTGCTGATGTAAAATTGATTAAATTGGGATCAAAAGGAGTCATGTAGCAAGTGGGCATGAATAAGAAACAGGGGCTCTTCCTGTTGGAGGATGGGTTAGTGACTCTTTCTGGTTCTTTCAAGTTGGTTGATACCAAATTAGAATATCAATCCCTGATGCCCACTCCTAGGGAAGTATGGCTACATTTGTTTACTCTTTTGTCTTGAGGTTTAGCCAAAGCAAGAGTATCTGTCTCTTCCAAAGTTGCAAGGTCACCTTGACTTCCATATATGTTGCATTGAGATCCTGGCCCTGTGTGCCTTTAGTATTTCTATCTAACTTAGTTGCCTACAACAGAAACAATAGAGTGTCTTTATCACAAAAGCCATTGTTTTTTGTTTAAATTAAGTAAATTCTTTTGAGATTTAAGTGACTATGACATTAATATACCTGGAACTCTATACATACAATATAATGAAAGCTGTAGCACAAAATGGAAAGACAGAGAAATCCAGAAATTCCTTCTGGTCTCTAGAAGTTGAAAATTTATTTTAAAAAAGCTTCAAATATTAAATGAATGATTTTGATGTTTTATCAATAATTTGTGTGTAAATAAAGAGTATACGATGTATAGTAATTATGTGTAATTAGTTTATCCCATTGTAATATATATAGCTTAGTGCACTATATTTGGTGGGACTTTATTACAATTATTTATTTGCTAAAGTTGATATTTATTTATTCAATGAATTTGGTACAGAGTCCCACTGCGGCAGTACCTACTGGTAGCGATCCTATTTTCAGCATCCCCAGTGCTGGGATTACAGGCACATGCCACCCCATCACCACAAGCTGATTTTCTGGCCAGCCCTGATTTTCTACTTAAATGTAAGCATTTGAGATGAGGTTTCAAAAATGGAACTTCCAGAAAGATCAGCTGATTAAAGCACCAGGCTAGGAAGACATAGAAGTCAGGGGTAAATCTGGGACCACTGTGCCAGCCCTGACCCCGGGGCACACAGGAGACAGTGACTGAGACTGGGCATGGAGGTGGATGCCTCTAATCCCAGAGCATGGGAGGCTGAAAACAGGATAATCACTATGAGTCTGATCTGTGTGGTGAGACCCTATAGATCCTGTACTAAATACATTAAAAAAATAAAGGGAACTTCCTTGAGGGTATGATTCTTCAGAGCATTAGCAGACAGCTCTATGCCTACAGCCTGCAAGCCAGGCCCTGGTTGTGGACCATGCTATCAGTTTATCCCAGTTTGCATACCATGTTAGCATTTTCTAATAATAACATAATACAGTGAAGAAGGCAGAAATGGACCTACCTAAAGTGAGTGCTTTCTGGACTTCTGGTTTATACTGGTAATTTCATGGATAAATTTTTGGAATTCCATTGCGTTAATTCCAATCTACCACTTCTAGTGCAATCCATGGTGAGAATAAAGACACTAAAGCATATTTATAGTTATGGGGAGCCAAGGGTCCTAAATCCAGCCATGGTGATGGCTACAGAACAAAGGCCTCGACCCAACCCAGGTTTTATTCAGTCACAAAGGAGGCTTGAATGACTGAGAATGTCAGGAAGTAGGTGAGTACTATGAGCTGGGCTACATAGGAGGCTTGCATTTACCTCTGCAATATACAGAGAAGGGTATGCAGAGAAGGGTATTGAGATATTATCTAATGTTTGGGGTCTGGTGCTTCAGCTCTGATGTGTAATCTTTCAAGACCCAGGGAGTCATACCATCTATCTTGAGACATGATCCCAGCTGACAGCACTGAGCTTTGGCTTTTCATACTGTCTCAGCCCAGCTCATATTAAAGAGCAGCAGGTGAGGGTTATCAGGGAAACAAGCATGCTGTCATCAAAAACCGCCACCAGTACCTCTGCTAGACCAATATGCACTGCTCAAAGCCAATTAAAAGGATATGAAAAAGTCCTAGCCAGCTCTGCACATATCAGTGCCTGGAAATAGGGTCAGGTACAGTCAACACGGAGACAATTGCTCTTTCAGGGAGAGCTGCTCAGTGGTTCTCCAAAACTACCCACTCTGACTGCAGGGCAGCTGTTCTCATGGTTTATGTTTCAGAGATTTCCCTCAGCACTCTGCCACACAGAACATATTCTGTACGTGACTCTGCTGATTTTGCATTATTTTATAACCTATAATTAAATATGGATGTATTTATTTGGTCACTGATTGTCTCACCTAGTGATACAAGAAGGAATTTATGAAGCTGGCAAATATACCAGCACAATGGGCTGGAATCTCACTTGTTCAATTTCCCACTTGTCATTTGGAATACACAAGAACTGTTAGGAAAGAGGAGAAAAGAAGATAGAAACGGATACAGCTAGAATGAAATATATCTTTAAAAGCTGATAAAAATTCATTCCTATCAAAGTTTCGTGTGCATAACTTGGTCACACATAACCCAAGTGCTCTTGGAAGAATGTTCATGGAGTTATTGGCAGCATCTGCTGTGCTTTCACAGCTATCATTCTCTTCCCCTTGTTCTCAAGACAGATCTCTTTCAAAAACTATTCTTTTCCCTATGGATGAGTCTTTCAGCTCTTTTATCCCACCTATTATCATAAGCAACCAACACTGGCCTATCAGATTATGCTTAGGCAATAATTGGTCCAGGATTGACAAGCACCATGTGTTAGGTATGAACCCACACAATCAACCAGACCAGGCATTCTGAGGCGAGTAGACAATTTATTTGGGGCAAGACAGCAGTGAACAAGTTAAAGCACAAGGCCTTTAAGGTGTGTGTGTGTGTGTGTGTGTGGGAGGGTGTTTGTGGGCTGGAACAGTGAAGGAGAGCTAATCTTTGCAGGGCTACCTGCTCTGTGTGGGCCTTTCAATGTTAACAAAGGAGTTTCTGTGGTTGCTTACCCTACGATTTTGGGTTTGGCTTTGCATCGGACTGAGGGGGACAGAGTTTGGGAAAACAAGAGGGAGAGTGTTTGGGGCAGGGTGCCTGGGAAACCTTGAGTTCTGACCATCACCATGCAAGGCCAATTACAATTCTCTTTTAGGTGATGCAAACCCTAACAATAGTTAGGGATAAAAATTCTACAATGGCTAGAAATTTATAAAATAATTCAATTAATGTTTAACTGTGCTTTTATTTTTATTAATTTTTTTTAAGTCAAGAGAATTTCCTTAAAATATAAGTGTATGATAAATTATATTTTTGGGGGGCAGAGTGGGAGATCTGTAGCCTGGCCTTGTAGGCACTGAATTTCCGAGTCACTTTTGGGGAACAGGTAGTGGTTAACATAGCTGTTTGAAATCCACCAGTGCTTTTACAATGTGGACCAAAGGAAAAGTGACAGATAGATTAGTTTTACACCACAAGTGTGTTTTTATCTCCTTTACATTATCTGAGATATCATCTTTTTCAATGGTATAAATTGGGGCCAGAGAGATAGCTCAGTAGAATAAGCACTTCCCTGGAAAGTGCAAGGACCTGAGTTTAATCCCCGGTTCTGGGAAAAAAAAGAAAATCATGGCATAAATTGAGAAGCAAGTTCTTTTTTATTTTTTCTAGTAGTAATTGCTTCTGGAAATTAATATGTTTCCTTACATGCTACAGTGCTCATCAGAAGGTGACAGTGACCTGACAGATATGACCAGGATTTATTTCATCTGACCCATCACACAGTTAAAAGAACAGTTCAAAATTGACTTTTAACATTAGGCGACTAATGAGAGTAAAAGCATTGGAATACAATTGAGGGTTGAGTATCTGCCAAAAATAAAGGAGTGATAAGTCAGAAACCACTAAAATAAATAGACTGGGTTAGAAGGAACAAGTATGGAAATTTACTTCGGTAAGTAGTGTAGGAGCCAAGTTAGGAGCTTGAATCTGGCTGAGGCACAATGCAGACAAGACACCGAGAGATACAGATGAGGCCCAGGGGTCTTTTGTCTCCCTTTGACAAAGATTCTTGAGCGATACTCACACTTGACTTTAATCACTGAGACATAGGTTCAAGGATTAGGCTCTTTAGGATTCTTCTGCCTCCCGCCATTCACTATACTTTGAGCTTTTCATTTTCCCTAGCGTATCAGCATGTGCTCACAGAAGAGGCCTGTTAGGACTTAATTTCTTGTGTGGTCTGCCACAGAAGAGTTCACTGTTTACTGAGTAATGTACTAGTCCCACTATAGTGGCAGTATCTTTCTCTCTGTTTTTTTTTTTTTCCGTTTGACTTAGGTCATATAACCTTATAAGGAATTTCCCTAAAAGATGTAGTAGAAATAAATTTACTAAAAACGTGAATTTTAGATAACCATCATGAATCAAAACAGATTTGAAGGAATAAAGGAAGTAATTATATGTGATGATGGATATGTTTATTTGTTTGACTAGTAGTCAATTGAATGTTTCATATATATATATATATATTAATGTATTTATAAAATATATAGTATTTTATATTTATTCATAATTATATGATACATTTACATATAAATATTATGTTCATATAGAGTATGAACACAGAAAAGGTACTACTCTATTAGGACCCAAATTTACACAGAAGATTATGTCTTGTTCTGAGTTCTCTGCTCAGTGGGGCCTTGTGTTCAAGCCAGTGTTTTAATCACTATGGAAAAGTTAATGTATATGGATATTGGTGTGTAGCAATAGACAGACCTCAAAAAGTTTGCCTAATCATTTATATAGTATGCTGCCACTTATACCAATTAATACAAAGAAATAATAGATGATTTTTATAAAGATATCTTAAATAAGAAAAGCAGTGATTCCAAAATATGAGTTACGCTTCTGACATGGCTAGTCCTATGGATAACCCACTACTATTATGGACTACTAGACCATACTGGAATATTTTGCTGAATTCATACACCTACAATATTTAAACGACAATAGAATACCCTTCTCTGACAAAACCAAACAAAAAAGGGGTTACAAATGGATGACCATTTTGTATCTGTATATTCAAAAGTTAGATATACAGCTACATTCTCTTAATTCAATGAATAAAAAGATTTGTTGTAAAAAAATATGAGTTAAGAACACCTTGAGTCATTGAGATTTTCAAGGTTGAAGAAATCTTTATTTTCCAAAATGTTTAATTAGCTAGACCCAATTTCTATCATACAATTTAACTTTACCTGAATATCACAACTGACGTGACACACAAGCAGATATGAAAGCCCTGCTTTCTTTTATCTAGACAAACATTTAAAATGTTTGAAGAACATTTTAAAATATAGTATTTTGTGAAATTGCTCTACATTATGGGATGGCAAGATAGCTCAGCAGACTAAGCACCTGTTTAGGTGAGTTCAGGGACTGGGATTCAATGCCTGGTACTACATGCCTTACTGGTGCCATGCATGAGCTCCCTGAGCTGGCCACCAAGACCAGGTGTGTTGCACATGCCTGTAATCCCAGCATGGGGAAGGCTGAAAACACAGGGATCACTATGAGTCCAAGCTGCATAGCGAGACCCTGTCCAAAAAAAAAGAAAAAAAAATGTTGCTTTACATTGTGCTGTTATAACTTCTTAAAATTATATTTTAAATAAATAATTTTGTTTGAATTTATGCTATAGTAAATAGGAATAGATGCCCTTAACATAAACTGAAGCTCTTCAAGATTCCTTACTAATTTTAAATATGGAAGGGGTTACAGGATCCAAATGTGAGAAATGATGAGTTAAAGGAAATTAAAAATGTAGACCAGAAAGTTAAAACCGAGTATCTGATGATAATTATTTTCAAGAGAGAGGAAAGCTTGCACTAGCAATGAATATATAATGTAGAAACAAAACTTTTTCAAGTATTTTCTACTCTTTCATTAAAAAAAGTAATGCAGGTTATATTTTCTTCAGATGAGGAAAAAATTACATTATTTTCTGGATTTGATTTTTTTTGGGAGGGTGGGTAAAATTGACATAGGAAATAGTCCCGTTCCCCAAAGCCCTCATAACCTGGACAGAATCTACCCACGAAACATTTCCTTTTGTTAGAATTTTCTGTGGGTGATTCCTGTACTCCTCACGTGCACCTGGCTAGGAGTAGGTAACTGAGGCTTCTCCACCCCGAGATAGCTAGTGCGCAGGTGCAAATGTGAGTCAGCTCTGATGCAGTCCTTTCTGCTTTTTCATATTAACAAAATATTTTATTTTAGCAGTACTGTGCTAAAAATGAGAAACCATTCGTAATATTTATATTGAAGTAACATAAAATACTTTTTGAAGAGAAGAGCCGTGTTTAAGATGCTGCTGTAGTACTCTGAAAATAGGTGAACGACGTTGTTTCAATAGCTTAGCAATAGTATGTCAACTGGAATTAGATAATTTTATCGAAGGCTGATCATACATATTTTAGATAATGAAATAGTATTAGGAATAAAATTTAAATGGAGTTCTTTTGCTATTATTTTCATGAGTATATTTAAAGTGGTACTTAATTTTAGAGCAATTTTAGGCTTACAATAAAACTGAAGATAGAAATTTCCTGCACACCCCTCACTCCCCCTGGGGCCCAGAGTCTCCCACTCCGGCGTCCACTGCTGGCCTCATGCATTTTGTGCAGTGGAAAAGCCCACAGTGGCACATCACTATTAGTCAAAGTCTGAGGTTCACACAAGAGGACACTTTTCGCATTGTATATTCTATGCATTTGCACAAATTTATAATAATGTGTTCCCATTATCCTAGTAACATGGGGTCATTTCCCTAACAAAACTTTGGAGCTCAGCTTAGTCGTGCTGTTTTTTCTATAAACTTTATTATCCAGTTGACTTTTGGCTGTTTCTGTGCTTTTATGTTCCTAGCATGTCATGTTGTTTACATAGGATTTAGACTTTTCAGTCTGATTTCCTTCACTTAGTAATTCAGTACTTCTAAATTAAATATTACTATGTATTTAAGTAAGTGTCCTTCGGTGTCTTGCATATATGTTATTGATAGCTCAGTTCTATTTAGCATTGCTTAGTTTTCCTTTAGAGCATATATCAGAATTTATCAGTTAACCATTTGAGGAATATCTTGTTTCCTCCAAGTGATAACATTTCTGAATAAAAACACTATAAAATTTTTTAAAGAATTACTTATGTGTTCATTTGGTGCAGGATCTTGCTATGCAGCTCAGCTGGGACAGGGCTGGAGTGAGTGCCATGCAGCACAGGGGATAGAACCTGCGTCCTTGCACTTGCGAGGCAGGCACTTACACTGCCGGTTACATTTCTCTTATTAGAGATTTTTCTTTATTTTGGCTTCTACTTCTGTCCAATTCATTCTCCTTTCTTAGTGATGCCTGCTTACACTTCTTCAGCACCTAAATCTCTTTGTCTTGGAGTTGCTCAGCTTCAGTGTTATTTCTTCTACCCTGAACAAGTTTTATCTACCCAAGAATAAGCCTAAGTCACTGAAACAGTTAAATGATTTTGGCTCCTATCATGAAACCACTCAGAAAACTATGCATCCTAAGCTCAGTGGCGTGTAGTAGGGGTCATTAATCGGTGGCTTGATTACCATACCACATACACACAAAATGTCTTAAGCAACTTGTTCTCTAGTATTCTCTTTTCAAAATCCTCAACCTTCTTTTTTCAGACTCCTTTTCCTCCTCTGTCACCCAAATAGCTCCTAATGCTCTATTATTCAGATCTCAACATGCACAAGCCTCTTTTTTTTTCCACACCCATACCACAAACACATACATACCCATACATGGATACAGACATACAGACACACACACACACACACACAAAATAAAATGAATGTTGGTTCAGTGTTGTTTTTCAAAAATGTCACCTGAGTTTTATGATCTAAAAGGACAGTTTCGGGTTTATGTTAAAAAATCATAGTCATAGGTCATGCTTGTCCAAATATCAGTTTTAGCTTAAAGAGGTAGTACTTTTAGGTAAATGTAGGCTATTGGTAAGTTTCCCTTGCCAAGACAGCTACTTATCAGTGAGGCAATCAGGTAGGAAAAGTTGAACATAGCAAAAGAATTCAATTACTAGTGAGATAAAGGTGTGTGTAGTTGTGGGATAGTTTCATGTTGCTTTGCTAGTGTCATTAAACTAAAGTCAGCCTGTAGTAGTTACCTTCACCGCGCTTCTTATTCATAACCGTTTTATATTTTCTCTATCATGATGCAACTTCTTTCTTCTAACCATGGCAGTAATCACAAGATATGGTCAGTATGTTTCCTTATGTGAAAGAATAATTGTGTGCTTTCTTAGTATAAACTGAAGTCTTTCAGGATCGTGAAGTTCTTACAGACTGTACGTATACTTTATTGAGGTATGAATCTTTCATTTGGCTATGCATGGTCAGTAGCTCTGATTGTCCCCATCAGCATTTGAATAGTACATAAACTATTGATCCAATCATACATGTTTACTGAATAGGTTTGTTAATTGGGAACTTTATAGTCATGTCTTTGCCTAAGTAAAATTAATTCTTCTGTATTATCAGGGAAGTGGAAATCTTCTAAGGCATGCATCGGAAAATGCATGCATACAATGTGATTATTAGGCAATAAAATGATAATACCTTCATTAGTTCCTTATTGTCACAACATTGTAGTGGGTCACTTCCATGGAATTTGATCTTACCTCTAAAGTAATTATTGTCTTTTAACCAGTATTTTGGGTGTAAATTTAAAATTGAAGTTAGACAATATTCCAGTTCATTGCCAAGCATTGTGGGTTTTGAGATGACCGAGTTATTCACCATCACTGCCGCTTCGCTCACTGCCTGTGCTGCTGCGTTAGAAACAGTAGAAAAGCATCTGCGGTCCAGTGTGGGAAGAGTGGCTCAGAAAAGTGGTTGTGCAGTCATTCATTATTTATAAGAGATTAGGTGAAACACTGTTCTACAGGGAATTTACTGTGTAAGCAAATTGTAAAGCATAACAGGGTGTCACTGTAAATAATGTGGAGCTATTAAGTAAGGTGTTTTCTAGCATATTTACTGTGAAGAACATATACATAAATGAAGTTGTTGCAAAGAAAATGAGGAAAATCACATGGAGTTTTAGCTCAGTCACTCACACACATACACAGACACAGAGAGAGAGAGAGAGAGAGAGAGAGAGAGAGAGAGAGAGAGAGAAAGCAAAACTACAGAGCAAGGAAAGTGTGGCTGCTGTGGTTTGATATTTTAGGTGGGGAGCACAGCATGGTCTTCCAAGGTGGCAGAAAGCACTCACCCAAGCAGGTGGGAGAGCAGAGCCCTCAGGGCCATAGACCACCTGAAGGAAAACCAGCAGGGCGGTATGAAATCTGTGAAAACTTCCTGACCCTTAAGCAATCTCCTTTAACTTGCATTAGTTCAATGCATTTTCTGTTCCATGTAGCCAAAAGAGCTTCACCTAAGACAGCCAGCAGTCTTCTCTAAGAATAGAAAGCATCGTACTCAGGTACTTGTACTGTGCCTTAGGTTCCTGAGAGAAGTGTGCAAATGAGCTCGCTTAATGATCTCAAAACTTTCGTCATAATATTTATAATGTTTTCTGATATTTGCCTACATTTCTAAATTCAACTTCAGAGCCAGATTTCTACTTTTTAGGCTCCTGACAAGCTGATTTGGTAGAAGTTTTCTTGAATTGTAGAATGTGTGCCAGCAGCCCTGCTGCCTAGAAGAAGTTTGTCATGATGGAAATGTTCACCACACGCTGTCGGTATGGGACTCACTAGACAGAGGAGGACTTCAGCATGTGGAGTGAAGCTGTTGTGATTGGAGGGATGGGGCATTTAACTTGAAGTAATTTTAATTAATTGGAAAATGAATGCTGCAGTGTCAGACAGCACAGATTCCCAGCGTACCCATGAAACAGAGATGGAAGCAATTTGAGGTTGGGTGTTAAAATAATTATCTATACAGAATTTTCTTGTAGCTATTGCATGGAATCCAGGTTTAAAATATTTAGCAGATAGATCACAAATTTAATCATTGCTGTTTTCTTCCTCAGTAGCTAATTCTATACTAAAAATTATATTTTTAAAAAAAAAACTTTAAAAAAACCAGGCTGGGGAGATAGCTGTCTAAGCACCTGCCTGGGAAACATAAAGACCCAGGTTCGATCTTTGGCACATGCGTCGCTGGCCCTAGCTCTGGGCATAGGTGTGGTGGTGCATGCCTATAATCTCAACACTGGGGAGGCTGAGACAGGAGCATCACTGTGAGTCTGAGCTGCATAGTGAGACCCTGTGTCAGATAAATAAATCTTAAAAAAAAAAGAAAAACTTAAAAACATTCTAAAATGGCTTCCAACCTTACTCACATTAATTCTTCTAAATAAAATACTTAAAAAATTAAGAAGTGGGAAAGAAAAAGCATTTTAAATCAAAAGAGCAAGAAATGCATAATGACTTTTTCTTAAGGAGTTATTTGTTGAGAACATAAAATAAATGTGCTAACATGTGTGAAAAGTACACTGTAGATAATATCACTATCAAAAATAACTTGTATGGGCTGGCAAGATGCTCAGAGGTCTGAAAGCATCTGCTCACACAAGATCAGTCAGGCTCAGGGGCCCACGGTTCCATTCCTAACATCACATGCCATACCAGCCCCACCATCAGGGTGGGCTGAGCTGGCAAAAAAATAAATAAATAAATAAAAACTTGTAAATATTTGATGCAATGATTCTTGCTGATCCTTAAGAAGTTAGCTAAAAATATTGGTAAAAACAAATAATAATTATAGCATATGATAAGAGGAAATGGACCATTCAAAAAAACAGTAGGTGCTATACTAATTCCAAAAAGGAACCTGCAGTGGACCCAGATGGCTTAAGAAAGCACAAATAAAATTTGGGTAGAACCTGAATTTTCTTTTTTAATGTTTTTAGTTCAGGGTCTCACTAGGCAGCTTGGACTTGTAGTGATCCCCCTGCTTCAGCCTCCCCAGTGCTGGGATTACATGTGCTCACCAGCGTGTTGGGACTCAGTGGTCAGCTCAGCGTGCCTGAGGGTGAGGCTGGCATGGCATGCAATACCAGGGATCAAAACCCTGGGACCTTGCTCTTACCAGGCAGGCTCTTATGTGTCTAAGCTATGTCCCCAGGCACAAGAACCTAAATAATTTACAAGGTGAAAAAGAGACAGCTAAGGATGGATCATGACATCTACGAGATTATCCATTGGCCACTGGTAGAAAAGACAGGGAAGAAAAACTTTAAAATGTATTGAACTTATGGAGGAGGATTTAGGAATCTGGACTTTATTATTTATAAAACAAGATAATTCTAATTTATCTTGTAGAAAAAGTCCTTAAGAAACCCTTGAAAGATACATTGATTGTGCCTGCATGTCTTAAGAGTTATTAGTCAAATCTAACACTTTCTACAACTTGCTTTGTCTGTGCAGTGCAATTTCTCCTTTCCAAAATAAAGTATTTATGAAGCATTAAGATTAATGGCAAGCTACTATTAAATGAGTAAACATGCTTTCCAAACAATCTTAGTATTTTCAAGGAGGGCGGAGATGCAGCTCCCTCAGAGCTGGTCACAGTTACCTTTACAGTTGGTACAGTGCTATGACAGAGCTCTTCCTCACAGCTACTTCTCCAAATGAAAGCAGAGAGACAAGGGCTTTACATTGCTTGGGAAAATGTTAAAATTGTACCAATAAGCATGTGAAATTCTATCATGCTAATCTATCTTTATCTATAATGCTGATTGCATGTACTTAATAAAATAATATTTTTATGTAAAAGTATCCACAGTCCATCATGAAGAATTAAAGTAAAATCATGCATATTCATGGTAGGCCTAAGGATCTTGATTAATGCTCCTGCTTTTCTTTTTTCCATTCTACCATTTACTGAGTTACTACATATAAGCTAATCATATATATATATATATATATATATATATATATATATATATGATAAAATGCATGAATAGTCATACATTTTCTTTTCTTATTGTAAAGAGAAAAAATTAAAATAACAATAAAACAGAGTTTGGACCACGGGATAGCTCAGCAGCAGAATGACTGCTTGGCAAGCACAAGGTCCTGAGTTTGATTCCTGCTACCAAAACACAAAAACAAAGCACCTAATAAACCCTATAAAACAGTATAAAAACAGGTTATTAGGAGAGTTGTATTACTAATACATTGTATATTGTTGTATTCATATTAATTCTTCAGAGTACAAACTATGGGCATAAAATATCTTGTGCAAACAACATTAGCACAAATGAGTCCTTGTAATAAGCTAAGAGACATTAGCTGTGCAACTATCTTAACTATCCTGTGTAAAACTACATTCATGTACTTTTCCTTCTTTATGTCCAATTTTGCCCAACACAGTTTGTCACTAAAGTAAAAATGGGTCTAAGATCTAAATATGAAAACAGAAAAAACTGATCTAAATATTAAAACAGATTTATGGGAAGAGAAAATTGCCAATTATCTCAAAGACATAAGTGTAGTCAGAGACTTCATGAAGAAATCTCATACTATATAGGACATATTATAAAAACCAGAAAAGACAACAGAGTGGGAAAAAACTTTATCCAACAAAGGACTTATATCCATTTTTTATTTGTTTTTTTTTGTATTTTAGGGAAGGGTCTACAGGTGTTCAAATTCTCACTAATACATTGGACTCATAGTGATCCACCTGTTACAGCCTTCCAAGAGCTGAGATAGGACTTATATCTAAAAAATAGAAGGAATTGAAAAACTTAAGACTCCTTCAAATTTAAAAACCTAGTCCAAAAATGGGCATCTGAAATGAACACACAGTTCTTGAATGAAGGAATACAAATGGAAAATAAAATCATGAAGAAATGTTCAACATCACTGGTCACTCGAGAGATGCGAATTAAAACAGCACTGAGATTCTAAGACACCCCACAAAGAATGCATATCATAAGGAAATCAACCAGAACAAATGCTGGCAGGGGTGTAGGTAAAAAGGAACCCCTCCCTGCAGTTGATGGGAGTGTAGACTAGTGCAGCCACTGTGGAAATTCCTTTATTTATTTATTCTTATCCTTTTGACACAGGGTCTCACTATGCAGTTCAGGCTGGCCTTAAGTTCACTTTGTAGCTCAGGCTGGTCTCAAACTCACAACAATCGTCCTGCCTCAGCCTCCTGAGTGCTGGGATTACAGGAAATTCCTTTAAAAACTGGGATATAGGTTCCATTTACATAGCTACTCCACATCTGGGCATTTTTCCTGAAGAATTAAAGATCACAGCAACATAAGTGCACCCATGTATATAGCAGCACAATTTATATTCACTAAAATCTTGAAAACAACCCAAATGCCTATCTACTACAAAATGGATAAAAACGGTATGCTATTTTCCTATAATGGAGTAAAGAAGGATAAGTTTGAAAGTTTTATAAGAGGAGCAACTTGAGACCATACTCATAAGTAAAATAAATCAAGCCCATATATATAAACATCTTATTGTTTTACTACAATGAGAACATTGAAAATGTACAATAAATATTGTGAATTGATTAAACACTGCTAATGTTTATTTTTCATGAGGCTGAGACTAAATAGCAAAATAATAAAATGTTTTTCTATATTATCTTCAGACTTGTCTTTTAGGCATTTGTTTATTAATAGAAATATTTTATATTGTGTTGTCCATCATTTTCCACTAATCACATGGATTACTAAGCATTAAAAATACGACTTCTAGGGGTGTGGGAGTTAGCTGAGCAGTCTAAGTGACTATGTGGCAAGAACAAGTACCCGGGTTTGATCCCCCTTCCCACATGCCGTGCCAGCCCAGGAGCCCCAGGCACGCTGTGCCTGCAGTGGGAATTAGGCTTAGTGGTACATGCCTGTAATCCTAGTGCTGGGGAGGCTGAGACAGGAGGATCACTATTAGTCTGAGCTGTGTAGCAAGACTTCGTATTAAAAAAAAAAAGAAAAAGAAAAGATTTGAAAATGAAAGAATTATGATTTCTCTGACTAGCTAAATTGTTCACCTTTAAAATATTAATTATGTTAAATTAATATTTGTTTGTGACCAGCTTGTACAGCTATGAGAAGTTTACATCCTAGAGCTAAAGATATAGAAAATAAGGGAGGCTGTAGTATCAAGTGTAGCTTTGAAATTATTAATGTTCTATTTTCAGTATGCAACACCCTCTCTCCTTTTTTTTAGTTTTTATGTATTTAGTACAGAGTGTACAGGGTCTCACTACACAGATTGGACTCATAGTGACCCTCCTGTTTTCAGCCTCCCAAGCACTGGAATTACAGATGTGTGCCTTCATGCCTAGTATCAATTGCTGTTGGCACAGCAGCTGGGGATCAAACTCCCATCCCCACGTCTGCCTAAGTAGGTGCTTTAATCCACTGAGCTATTTGGCCAGTCTCTCACTCCCTTTTGATGTGTTCATTTTATACTAAATTTATATGAGCATTAAATATATATTTTATTTTAAAATCATTTCTCAATGTAAAAATAATCAACAATATATTAATATATTAATACCAGAAGAATAAAGCAAATTTATAAATCTGGAACTGAATTACAGTGACTAAGAATGAAATATATGCAAACAATATAAATGCTAGATGAATAGCATGTCTACACCAAATTATCAGTGCAACTCTTGATCTGATTTCTCTCAAGACAATATTTAGTCAAATCAGTTTTTAAAAACATTTATAAATTTTATTTGTAATGAAGAGGAATGCTTACGAATACTGCAGTAAGATAGAATTCTTGAAATCAAATAGTATTATAATGGGGTTTGTTTTGACTGAAGAGCTATGAAAAAATTAGTTGCTTTAGAAATTTAATGCTATAAAGTATAAATTTAGGTGTGATGATGATATTTATAAACCTAGATATCATTTTATAAGATTAAAAAGGAAATGGCAAGCTATGCCTTGAAATCAAAAAGGTAAAACAATTATTTACTTTTTAAAATACTTTTTAGCATGGACTATAACTTTTTAACCAAGTTCTGGCAAGAAAACACAAGGAAAGGTGATTGTCTCTGTTACTGTTCTTTCCTGGGACTAAATACCCAACACTGAAAATTAAGGAAGGAAAGGTTTATTTAGCTCACAGTTTAAGGAGGTTTTAGTCCACGCCAGGCTGGCTCCAACGCAGAGTGGTACGTGGCAAAGAGCAGCCTTTCATGGCGTCGGAAAACAGCAGAACAGCAAGAGCAAAGAGGGAGGAGCAGCCGGGGCAGCGGCGGAGGCGGAGAGCGAGCCTGCCAGGCTTCCCTCCACTGCATCCAGGACATGCACCTCAGGGCGGGGGTAGCACTCGCTCCTGCAGTGCCAGAGGTGGATCATGAATTAATCACAGCGCCTGGAAATCCATGCCATGACTGCACGAGGTTTTGCTGGGGACAAGTAGATACAAACCATGAAGTGGTAGATCTGTATCCTATTTCTTTCAGTCATGGGCATGTGTGCTTTATCGCTACAACCTCATGAGAGGTACTTTCAGTCTCTGGTGTCCTGGTGCACATGTTTTGTATCTAAGATTTGATTTGATTCCCAATTCTGATAATTTCAATCTGTCTGACATTGGACAAATTCTGTTAGATTGTATACTCCGAGAAAACTTTGAAAGGGAATGCAAGGATCAGGAGTAAAAGTGGTTTTTGTAGAATCTGACTGTTTAATCTTTCTGAGCTCAGATGTTGGTATAGTAGGTGCCAGGAAAAGGGAAATAATGCACAGTCCGTATAAGGAAAATAGAAACAATGTGTAAGTTGAACTCAAGGACACACCAGCAGAATCACCACACTGAAGGAAATCACCAAAGAATGAAAAACAGTAAGTGAAAAGGACAATAAAGGCATGTTCATGAATGCTGAAGGGAAGATGGAAGGCGGAATGATGGCGATGCACAACACAGAGGGATTCACGGAGTGAAAGGGCAGTGGAGCGGCTTTCACAGTGTTTTGCTGCATCGGTGAGTACAAGAAGAAAAAAATTCCCGTTGCGGTGTTTGCAAAGGAAAAGCATCTCATGAAACATTTAAATCATAGTCTCAAAATTGGAATTATGACTCTGTCCAAATTAGGAGGCTAAGGCTTAGTGTTTAGTGACAAAGTAGGTGTAAATAATCATAGCTTGTATTCAGAGAAAGAAACAAATAAAATATGTTAATTCAACCTTATATGGTTTCTATTCTATATATTGTAATATGTATTATGTAGTCATATCTGTTACATATTACATTATATAACAGATTATATATTCTGTGAGTCAACATTTCATCTCGCTGTGGCCCTGAGATATTTTATTCCTCCAGTCCGCGACCAGCACAGGGCACTTCCCTGCTTCTCCAGTTGTAAAACAAAACATAGACTGATGGAGCAGAGGAACAGAAAATATTTTGAAAATAGAAACATCATCATAATTTGAGGAAACATATGCTCGGAATCTGCTACTTGGTTTCTTAAAATAAAGTCTAATTTTAAATACAATAATTACCCTGTGTTTTTGAAAACTAACATATTTTCTTTAAAGGATACATTTTCTATGTTTTTTTTTTTTTTTTTTTTTGGCAGCAAATGCTTCTTGCTTTAAAAGCATTAACATTTCTTACAAATAAAACACACATATATGGTGAAAATTAAAATGCAATTTTCAACTTCTTGAATGTTACCGATATTAAATTTGGAGATATATAAGAATAGATTACTCAAATATACCCATCTGAGGCAAATAAAAAACAATTTTAAAGACATATACTTTTCTTTTTAATAGATTTTATTAGCAAATTCCCAGTATAAATGAAACATAATCTATTAAGCAGTTGAAAGAATCATAAAGTTTTAAGTACTGTCTTTACAAATATGTCATTAAAAAGATAGCCAAAAAGAAAAGAAAAACAGCCTTATATGGTGCATATATGTCGAAGACAAAGGCAACCTGTGTCAAGGATCTACAGCAAGAACAACAGCCACACAATTCCATGAATGGCCAGAGCAGGAAGTGTACTCACAGGTGCTATGGTAGGAAAACTCGCAGAGCACCATTTAAAAAGTGTGTTACAAAGTGTCTTAGTTTACTCTTCCTCCTTGCTGGGACAAACACCAGACACCCAAACTGAAGGAAGGAAAGGTTTATTTAGCTCAGAGTTACTGGAGGTGTCTGTCCATATTCAGCTGGGCCAAGGCAGAGCAGCCCAAAACAGAAAGCAATGTTCATGGTGGTGGCAAAGAGCAAGAGCACAAGGAGAGGTGGCAGCGGCTCAAGCAGCTGGCTTCTCTTTCCTCCTTACAGTGTAGTGCAGATTACCTGCCCCAGGGCTGGTGCAGTATCCACACCCACAATAATCAAGCGGGAGCTCCAGAAGCTGCCCCAGGACCTGATGAGGGGACACCTGTACACAAACCTTGGCTAGAAAATCAACAGTCCTCATTTTGGAATACCCATAGTCTGAGATAACTCTGGGATTCTTCTGCAACTCATGTGGCACCCTAGCAGGGCACTTGCAAGAACAACCAGTCTTGGCCGAGAGGCCTAGGCCACACCCTGGGCTCCTGATCCTGAGGCCCAACTTGGGAGAAAGCCTGCCGGTGGCCAGTGTGACCTGGATCTCAGCACCCCTGTCAGAAAAAGAAAAACAACAAAAATAGTCCAAATGGTGAACCATGAAAAGATTAACTCTAGATATATTTTCAGCTGTCTGAATTTAAAAGCAAATGATCCAGTCATCTGAAGAGTCAAAAATTATATTAGAACATAGCATATTCCTAGGAATATTTAAATCTAAAATTTAGACGGATTCTTATGAAGTTTTAAAGTTTAATATGTTTATTTTGTATCCAGTGGTGCACTCATACAAATGCTAAAGCACCAGGTAAGAGTTTTTGATTATTCAAGAGCTGAAGGAAATATATCATGTCCAGGGAACTGATAAGAAACTTCTATAGAGGAAGGCTCACCTAACTAGATGAAGCATGAAGCTATACAGAAAACAAAAACAAAAACTATCAATAAAAAATAATGTTTTACAAAAAAAATTGAATCAGTTTTAACTCTACAACAAAAATTACAAATGGTGTATAAATACAATATACACAGATACAGAGAGACTGATGAGAACACTAAATCACAATATTTTAGAGAGGAGACAGGGAAATTAAAGTAGTGTATTTTTTCAATCAGAATAAATAACTTGGGACCTGGGAGATGGTTCAGTAGAATAAGTGCTTCCCTGGCAAGCACAAGGGACTGAGTTCAATGCCTGCAAAAAAAAAAAAAAAAAAAAAAAAAAAAAAAAAAAAAAAAAAAAAAAAAAAAAAAAAAAAAAAAAAAAAAAAAAAAAAAAAAAAAAAAGAGTAAATAACAATGCATGAATTATTAGTTATAAATATCCTTCAGCTAAAAGATAAACACTGACAAAAACTATAGGCTCAACTGTAATGGGAAAGAACAAAATAAAATTACTAAAACTATACAAACATAATTAGAATATCTTAATTGCTCATTACAGATATATTTTAAAAAGTCACTTCTGCAGAAATAGCAAACTAAACTTAAATAATGATTAATAGCTATATGTCACTGAAGTATAGAAAAATGTGAATATAGGAAAAAAAAAAAAAAACAGAAGTACAGCCCCAGAAGACAAAAGACAAAACCACAGTAAAATATTTTTTAAAGTGATATATTTATTTATTAATGTATTTAATACAGGGTCTTGCTACACAGCTCAGACTCATAACAATCCTCTTGTCTCAGCCTCCCCAGTGCTGTGATTACAGCACCACCATGCTCAGTTTCAGTGGCTGTTGGAGAGGGGTCAGAGTGGCATTCGGTCCCAGGGATTGAACCTGGTTCCTTGTGCTAGCCCAGCAGGGGCTTAGACAGCTGAGCTATCTCCCTAGCCTCAATAAAATATTCTTAAAAATGGTAAAATGCACAATATTATTACAATTTATAACCAGTTTTTAAAAATATAAATAGATAAAATAATATATTTACAAACCATGTTGCTTACATACATAGATATATCTCTTTTCCCCTCTTCCTCTCCTGTGGATTTCAGCTGTTCTGTTTAAAGGAGCAGTTGACATTTAATTTGTTTTGTCTCCTTTTCTCAACTCATTGACCTTTTTCTTTTCTTAATTTCTTATATATTTCTATCCTTTTTTCTTTCAATTTTACATGCATATATCTGGTAATATGAACAACTAATCTGAAGACAAAACTGTGCAATACAACAAATATTGTGAAATTCCAAAAGAAGTATGTAATAACAAAAAAGGTAATTTTCATTGGGTCATTCATGAAGCCACCATTACAGGGGTGGGGTGGTGCTATAGCCCAGCATCAGAAGGCTAGCACAGCACAAACTAAGTCCTACATTCAGTCTCTAGCCTAGCAAGCCAGAGAGGGAGCAACACAAACAGCTACAAGTTGTTTATAAAACCCAAAAGTAGAATAAATGAACAGAAGTCTTGCTCTAAGTCATTAGTACTCAAAGTAAACCAAAAGAAACAATAAAATTTCATCTTGAATCCATCAGACTTGCAAATCTTCTTTAAATTGAAGGATACAAAGAATGAAACATATATTTCTAATAAGAAGATAAGTTGCTTTAGCCTTGTTGAAAATGTTTGATTTGATTTAGCAGTCCAATTCCTGGAATACTTTACCAGAACTAAAAGTACCTTGTCATGAAGATGTATGTACAAGGATATTTATTGTGGCATTAATCACATCGGAAAACATACAGTAAAATGAAAGGAAACAAAACAGTGAGCCAATAAAAAGAATATAGTTATAAAAAGTGATTTATATGCTTGAAAGAATATTAGTTAACAGTATTTAAAAATTAATTTATGGATGTATCTATTAAATCAGGATTTCCCACAAGACATTTTATATGAAAATAAATGATCAAGAAAGGAGCATAAGATGATTCCATTTGTAAAACAGCAGGAAAGTATCATACACAAAGATGCCAGGGGGTGGATGAAAGACAGTAAGCTGGTTTGACTATTACAGAAGGAAGTATAAGCTATGGAGAAGTTTTCACTTGGACAGTCTACTAAAGTGTACTTCGGGTGTTTGCAGATGGATACTATTACGATGGAAATGAAGTAGAAGAGAAATAGCCCTCTTTTCTCACAGACATTTGGCAGAATACAAACTCAATGAATTGAGGTGAAGAGATATATGCATAGGTGTATCTGCATTTTATAATGTTGATGTGAAATAATAACATGCAGCTATTCAAAGCCGTGCGAAACAAATACAAACACAAGAAGTTACGACTGCCAATTTCAATATTAAGCATTGCTGAAATTACAGCAAACACTTTGGAGACTATACAGATGTTCCTTAAATAGGTCAAGAGCTGCTCTGCTTCACTTGAGATTGAAAAGAAATGATGCAAAGTGGAGAGAAATACTATTTTAGCTCAAACTATCAAAGAGTACAAATTTAATAATTTACTATTTTTCCACGAATATGTAACACATTGATAGAAGAGTAAATTGCTACCACTTCTAGAGAGAACATTTTAATGATATCTTTCAAAAGTAAGTGTTCCTACTTTACATCTCAGTAATGTCACATCTAGAAATTAATGCTTCAAGGTCCATTTTGCTATCAGAGGGAAAATGTACACGTGAGAATATTTAGTGTGGCGCTTCTGTAACAGTGAGAGCTTGGAGATGAAGTCAAGGTCCCTGAACAGGAGAATGTTTCCATAAGTTACATTAACACCAAAAGGAGAATGGCTTGCTTTCTTGGTACACATCAAGGAGTTTATACGGATTGGTATGCCTCAGACATAAGTGGAAATTATTCAGAGGGGGGTGTATAGTCTGCTATCATTTAAACAGAAATAAAATCTTTATGTATGTATATATGCTTTCTTTCTAGGACAAATATTTTCTTCATTAAATTAAGAGAATGTAAATGTATATCTATCTTATTTTGAATATACAGATACAAAATGGTCATTTATTTGTATCCCTTTTTTTGTTTAGTTTTGTCAGAGAAGAGTATTTCATTGTCATTAAATACTGTAGGTGCATGAATTCAGCAAGATATTCCAATATAGTCCAGTAGTCCGTAATAGTAGGTTATCCATAGGATTGGCAATGTCAGAAGTTGTTGACTTGAGCCTTTTACATCTCAGCCTATTAATATGGCTTTACCTTTTAATACCTCATTTTTATACATTTTTGCTGGATGGTTCAGACAAAGATGAAGCAAGACCTATATAACAAGGGGCCAGGGAGGTGGCTCAGTGGAATAAGCGCTTCCCTGGCAAGCACAAGGGCCTGAGTTCAATCCCTGGTTCTACCAAAAAAAAAAAAAAAAAAAAAAAAAAGACCTATATAACAAGAAATGTAACTTCTGAATTTGATAAGGTCAGTCAAGTCCCCTTAGGATTTACCCTGAAGCCCTGTACTAGTTTGTAGATCCTTTGTCATTGTCAGCCATGTGAATTTATCATAGCCATTGCTTGACCAATTTGCTCTCTGAAAGCCTGAGAGTATGTATGTATATATGCTTATAATAACTCATTGATTAGAATAAAGAAACAGTGGCTAGGAAACACAGGAAGGAAACATGTTTCAGAGGGTATACCTGGTGTACTACCTTCTGCAATTCTTATAACAACACTTTAAAATACAAACTTTACAGTTTAAATAAAAAGTTCATATTCTACATATAAAGTGCATATGTGTGTACTATTCCAATCTGATTGTTTCTCAGTGAGGACCTTAAGAAGAGCCTACAGTGAATTTTAACTCGGTGTTAGTATATTTTAGGTAAGCATCTACTACTGGATATGGAAAAAACTTTAATATACATTGGAGCATGTGTGGTTCCATCCACAGTGAAGGAATAGATATGCTTCATGTGCATAAAAATGTCAAGAACTGTTCTCAAAAGAACAAGAACAATGGCAAACTCTAGGAAGTAAAACACTTAGCTGCTTGGTAATAAGTGAATTAAAGAAAGAGGCAGAGAAATGTACTTTCTACCATGGTCTGACAATTAGTGTTTTTTTGACACAGGGTCTGACTATAAAGTTCCAGCTGGCCTTGTGCTCACTTTTGTAGCCCCCAGGCTGGTCTTGAACATGCAGAGATCCTTTTGGCTTGACCTACCGAGTGCTGAGTTTACAGGTGTGCACTGCCATGCCCAGTTCCTGCACCCGCATCTGGGGCAGAGACAGCATGCTTGGCGATCTGGGGCCAAGACCACATGGCATGTGGGGGAGGGGATCGGACAGTAGGTGCTTATGCTGCTGAGCTATCTCTCCTACTCAGTCTGACAAATTTTGAACACTGGCATGTATTTAAGACAAAAAAGGAAAAAATGAAGGAAGAAAGGAACAGTGAATTTTTTTTTAACTGTAAAACAATGAGAAAAGATTCTTCTTTGAGATACCAGATTTCTGAAAGTGAGTAATTTTAGGTTACTTTCAGCAGTCATTGATGAAGTCATAGTTTTATTTTAATCAATGTGTGATGAAAATAATGCCTTGGGAAAGGGAAGAAAGACTGAACAACTTAATGTAGTAATAATTTGCAGAATAAGTGCTCTTAAGGACGTCTCCTTGGGATTCAAGAAGAGTTGCTGAGTGTGGATTTTGTTTAAATTATTGAATCGAATGCATTTCTCAAGTCTGTCATGCACAACACCTAATGCCTAATTCAAAGGATGAGTCATACAAAATGCTGATTAGGTTATTTCCAAAATACACCATTAAAATGCTATTAAGGTTTTTCTGTTTGCTAACTTTCTCTTTTACTAATTTGGAATATTGAATATTGTCTTATAGAAAGTTAAACAATTTGAGCCCAAGATTTTCATTTAAGTAATAAAATCCAAGCCTAGCCTACCAGCTAAGCAAAAGAAACTACAGATAATATATCTCTGAACACAGATGTTCTATTTAGGACATAAATTCAGTTCAGTGATGTGTACATATCATTTAAAGTACATCTTTTATGTAGGCAACATGAATCATCTTGCAAATGAATAAAAATATATGTCTCCAGAAACACCTTATGACTTAGTGAAAATATTATGAATACTTTCCAAATTAATTGTGTCAGTTTCTTTCATTTCAAATTTAATGTGTTTTTTCCTGTCAGGTATTGAGTAAACCCTTGCATATTTGCAAACATAGTACATTTACTCATTGTTTTGGTTTTAAGAAATAATTTCCAACTGGACGCAAAAAATATAAATGTTGTAGGCATTGTATAGGAAGGTAATAGCAGAATGAAAACTTTCAGGCAGGTGCTTAGAATACTGAGCTATCTCCCCAGCTCAGCAGAATGAAATTTTCAAATAAAAGAAAAAAGGGATTGGCAGTATGTTTCATTTTCTGTTGCATAGTCAATTTTCAGCAGGGCCTGAGAGCTTCCTCCATGTTATTAGTTTTCCAGTCAGTTCCCATTGTTCAACCAGGTCGCATCCTTCTTTTTCCATTAACTTTGATAAATAAGAACTGTAAACTTTTAAAATTCAATCTCACCATTCAACATTTACTCTGATTCTAATTTATTTATTTGAGGATACTCATTAATTTTCTTTTCTTTTCTTATTCTGCCAATTCTCTAATAGATGTTTCAATTAAAAATAAATCCTAAGGTCTGAACAGACCTGTTCAGACCTTAGGATTTATTTTTAATTAGAAGTTTACTAACACAAACAAACACTCTTAAACCCAGAGCAGAAATTGTATCATGACTTATAACTAGACATAGTTGGTTTTGCAGGAGGTAGGCTGAATATTTATCTGACTAGAAAATATCAACTAATGTGAGCACCATAAAATAATGTGTGCCTTTCAGATTTTATTTACCCTTTCAGGTTCTTACAGTAGGGGGACATTACAATGTAGGCACCTGCAAGTCTGATTTCTTTCACTTAGCAGTTATGGTCTCTAGTTGCAACATTTACCTATAAAACATTGAGTTTATCTTTATAGCTGATGAATACTCCATTATATAAAAATACCATATCTGATATCTGATAATCTGAACAATTACTCTGAAGACAACAATAAGCAATGTAACAACCATTGTTGAATTCCTATCATCTTGGGTTTTTTTGAAATTATATATTGCTTCTAATGTTGTTGTTGTTCTTATTTTTTTTCTCTTCAAAATAGAAAAAAGTAATGTGTGGTCCATAACACATAAAGTTATGTAAGTGCAATTGTACTTTTTGCTATTTGTAAGACCAGATATACTTGAGAATTTCCAGAAATAAGATTAAAATATTTACCTTAGTTATACTTTGAGGAAGCCTAATCTTGATATTTCCTTCAAATATATGAGAGTTTTAAATATTCCTCCCTGAGGGTCCATTTCTCAATCCCTGCTCTCCCAGGACGTGGTGACTGACATACACTGTCCAGCTTGTGACCCTCCCATTGCTCAGCATCTTCATAAATTTGGGCACACAGAACTTAACAACTACTGGTGTCTGGTTAACCCAGAGTGTCAGGAGCCAGGCCTGTCCTTTTGAGATGTGACTTAACCTGGAGGGCAAGAGCTCACACCTTCAAATCAAGCTTGGAATCCTGGTTTCATGATCTCTGCATGCATTTACTTACTCTGAAAAATGAAGGGAAAAAAAGCCTCCATGAGTCAACATAGCTGGTATCTTAGTACCATATTCGTACCTAACACAGTATGTAAATCTTTTTTTAAAATTTTTGACTGGTATGCTCTATGCTAAAAATCTAGGCCAAAATAACCATGCTATTTTCTCCTTTTTGAAAAGGGGTATACATATTCATATTGATTCAAGATATACTTGAAATAAATAAGCTAAACTTCTTAGCATATTTTTACATGAATTTCTGGTGTGTCAGGCATCCTATTAAGTGTCTACAAGATTTCTTGAAAATACACTGAGGTTGCATTTCTTGAAATACTTGGAAGGAATAGGACATTTCTGATCTAAATCTTCCTTTTCTCTAGCCTGCACGAGGCACTTCACATTCTTGAAATTTGGCAAAACAGTGCGGGTTTGTTTTTATTTGATTTTATTTGCCTAGCACTACTTTTGTGATAGTTTGGATTTAAATTTGACTGAAGACCTGTGTCTTTTTATAGGTTAGAATGAAAGTTAATGTCCTGTATTTAGTTAAAGTAGGGCAGCCTAATTTTTTTTCCAATAGGAGACAAACCTGTTGTAGGAACTTCACTCAGAGGTCATTTGGGAGCAGTTGAGTCAATCAGAATGCATTCTTTTGAATTCTGTGAAAATCTTTTTGTGTTTGTGATTAGCTATATTTAACTCTGAGAAATATGTATATAATTATGGCATCTCAAAGTACAGAAGAATCAGAATTATTAGAAAGTTTTGGATCATAATATGCTTCCACTGTATGTGAGTGAATCTTAACTATCAGTAGGATGGTTAACTCTGTTGCCAAGGTACAAGCTGCCTTCCTTAATTGTACTAAACACACTTTGATGGGCATTATTACACTAAGAATAAAAATGATCAAAGTAGGCTTACTGATTTATCTAAATGATGTATAGAAATGAAGAGAACTGATGCAGGTTCTCTAATAACACATTCATCTCCTATGAATGCCTCAAAGGTAGAAATAGACTTGATGTTCCATTCTGTGCATATGCTTAATGTCATCCGGCCCAGCCTCACCCTCTATACAAAAATATTGTTTCCTACTATCTTTGTGGGTAAATGTTAGCGTATGTCTCCATGCTTTTTCTTTTTTGTCTTTTGCTACCATCATTTTTTACTATTTTAATTTGTGCTCTTTTATTTTGTTCTTCTCGGTTTAGTCCATTCTATCTGTGGAATTTACTTCATGCAGAAAGACAAAAATCTAGTCAAGTGACATTCTTTCCTTTTGTCAAAATCTTGAAGTAGACCAACATATGAGCATATGGGTTGCTCTCCCTGAAAACATTAAAGTGAAATCACTGTTTGAAATGGAAATGTCAGACCGTGGCATTCAGTACTAGACTTATTTTAAACAGTATGGTGTGTATAGATACAGTTCCAGAAGTATGGTGCAGTGCAGATACAATGGAGTCTAGGCGAATTTGGTTTTATAAATACGAGAGGAAATGGCAATCTTCATTTAATAAAAGATTTCTAGTTTATTGCCATGCCAATAGTTCCAGAACTTTCTAAGGAAAAGTGATATAGGAAAGGTAAATGCTAGAGTTAATGCTGGCTTGATGAGCTCAGAGCCAAACAGAAGGACAGCTTGGGACATGCTACCGCTGACAACCCCCGAGTGGGATTTGGGAGGGCGGTGGCAGCCATTCTCCAGTGCTTTATACTTTTGGCTCCCAAGTGAGTAGAAATATTCAGAAATTGATGCAGAAGACTGAAAACAGAGGGTATTGTAGTTCTAAACATTGTTTTATAGATTATGGGTTCTTAGTCTACTTGTACATGGGAAGTGAGGAATTATTTCTAAGCTAAGGAGCCAAGGGGATTCAGCTTTTCATTTCAGTGTTATATCTCAACCTTAGTTAACAGGATTGATATGATATAAAATATTGGTGCTTTGGAAGAACATATTCCACTTGATGAGTTCAGCGAGTTCCAAACATTTCATGAGTGGAATTCCCTAGTGCTTTTCTATAATAACGCATTTATCTCTTGCAGAAGTCTCGAAGATAGGAAAAGACTTTGTCTTCATCATGCTTGGAAGTCTTTTCAGCTATAGATGTGAGAACATGCATCTTAGGAGATGAGATGACTCATAGTAAACAGTAAAATAATAATAAATCTAAAATATTTGTATTCTAATCTCTAAGTTCTTAGGGAGATGATTCTTTTATGAGGACTTTTGTGGAACAGTATTGGTTTGGCTTGAAAATATTTTCACTTGAGAATGATAATCAGGGAAATTCTTATAACCTGAAGGGTAGAGAACATTATTCTAGAAGTTTCTAGATTTGTCTTTATCAGGGCTTAAAATCAAGCATATCATGTCAAATGGAAACCTAGTATTAAATTTTTAAAAAGCAAATCAGAAATCATAAAGTCAGGCAGTTATTATAAATTCTTTACTTAGAATACAGAAGAGAACCTGGCAATACATTATTTTTCTAAAATATTGTTCTGTATTTTTGCCAGATTGAAGGATGACTGACTGCATTCATTCACTTTTGGTCCAACCTGTATGAAAGGAGAGCCTAACATGATTTTGTATAGTAAAAGAATGAAAGTTGTGCTTTTCCTCTTCCTTTTACAAAGGAAGTTGTATGTCTAAAATTACTACATCTTGATGATGAGATATATGGCAAGTTAAAATGCATACATATAGGGGCTGGTAAGATAGCTCAGTGGTCTAATGTGCCTGCTTAGGAAGCTTAAGCAGCCTCAGGGGACTGTGGTTCGATCCCTGGCAACACATACGGTGCCAGCCCCACTTTCAGGGTGGGCTAGGCAATCCCCCCCAAAAAATGTACACTTAGAATATTAGTATTAAAATTCCTGTGGAAATCAAAGCTTTGGAGGAGACATTTCAAAGTCTAGTTTCAATACTTTCTAATTTATGAGTATTCCCCCATCTCTATATATGCATATATGTGCATTTTATATATGAGGTATTCTGAGCTCTCTCTCTCTACAAAATTAATATGTGCATGTACTTGAGTAACTCCTAATTACCAAACTCATAAGTAATTTTAAATCAGAGTTACAACTTACTGAAAGGGAGAGATTTCTAGGAAAAATAGAACCTAATGTGGCATAAAAATATTCATCTTTGTAAGAGTGCATAAGCATGTATTTGGTAACAACTAAATTACCAGAAGGATAGTACTGAGGTAAACACGTTGAGCCTAGGGGCCTTTCCACTGAGCTATATGGCCCTCCAGACTTCTCCCCAGGTGGACCATTGTGAACAAACCAGAATCCTTTGTCAGCTGCCTGAATTATTCTCCCCTGCTGACTGTGTTCTCCTGTGATTTCCTTTTTCTAGATCCAAGTCAGACAATTATTGGACATAGTTCTCCTGATATGATAATGTAAATGGCTGAGTTACTCTTTGTGAGCCACAGACAGAATTTCATGAGATCATAAGAGATACTCTTTCTTTTGCCACTGCCAAACATGCAAGGGCTTTTCTTGGAACCCTATTTCTTGAACTTCAAACTGAATTTAGTACAGATTTATCCCAGATTTAGTCAGTCTTGGAAAGAGACCAAAGACAACATTCTGAGAAATGTTGCCCTAAGGAATTATGTGGATGGTTAATTTCATCCACAGCTTGTGACTTTACAACTTCAAATCTAAGGTTTGTCAACATCCCCCTGAAGGCTATCTAATTGGTGAATTTTTTTTTTGTTAAATGACATTTACTCATGGATAAAAATGACTTAAATGAAGCCAGAACTTCAAAGTTGAAACAAGTTACATGATCATTTGGTCTCTAGATAAGAAGGAAACCTGGGTCAATCAAATGGCTTACTCTTCCTATGAACTGGTATTTAGGCTTTCTACCTGAAAGGCTGGTATTTAGCTTTCTACCTGAAACTATGTTAATGTCATTAAGTTAAATGTACAATTTAAGGATGATTTTTTTTTTAATTTAGGTTTATCACTTACTAGAGAGGGAACAGTTTATTTATTCTTTTAAAATAGTGACACAGTTTCAATCCAAACCTCATGATATTTATCCCAGTCATTTTTCAAATATGGCACATTAAGAAGCGACTGGGAAAATCTATAAAATGCCAAACCATTTCCAAAGCCAAATGGAGTTTTTAACTGACAAGATGTAGTTTTCATATCGAGCCATTGCTTAAGATAATTTCATGAGCAATGCTAAATGTAGTTTTAAGTCCAACTTTTAGAAACTTGTCCATAAAGCAATTTCATTTTATTGTACTCTAAGACACAGACATTTACAAAGTGACTAAATGATGAAATGACTTATGGAGACTATAAGGCTGTTATATATTAAATTGAATTATTTGATTTTAATAGAAATCAGGATATCCACTGCTATCTTACTTAAAACCATTAGAGAAATTAATCCTAAATAGCTTAGCCCAGTGTGTCTTATTTGTTTTAGTGCTTCTAAAATCATTTAATCAAAACATTTAGCCTGCTTAGGCAAGCTTAGGCAAGTGCAGGGACCGCAGTCAGCACCACATGTTGCACCAGTCCCACCCCCGGGATGGGCTGAGCAGGCCACAGAGTCAGGGTGTTGTGGTACACAACTGTAATCCCAGTAGATATATTTATTTATTGGATGTTTGCAAGATATGACAGAGTGCACATTGGGATGGGATGAGCTGTACTCTGAGGTCGAGAGAGGAGGTCACTGCATTTTCAATTGTGCTATCTTAACAAGTGCTAACTCCTCAACACGTCTTTATTTTGTAAGTGCATGAATAGTACTGCTGATCATACCCCTAATATTGAAAAGATGAAAATATTCCAATACTTAAATTTTATATGTTTATTTATGGTGCAGTAGTTTCCTCTTATCTGCCATTTCATTTTCCATGTTATTAGCTACTTATAGTCAAATATAGTCCAATAATATTCAAAGGAAAATTCAAGAAAAGAGCAATGTGTAAGTTTTCAGTTTCACATCAGTGTGCATTAGTTAGTGTGATGAAAACCCTTGGACCTCCGTGCTCTGCCCAGCTAGGTTGTGAATCCACCTATTTGCTGTACGTCCCTGCTGTAGGTGCTACTGCACGTCCCTCGGTGGACTGCCTGGTGAAGATGCACTGTCACGTTATATGACAAACAATGTAAATCTTTACATTTAATTCTCATTTTTATTTATTGACGGCCCCCAAAACAAGAGTAATGATACTGGCATTTCTGATGTACCAAAGAGAAGCTGAGAAGGGCTTCCGAGAGTCCTTGAGTGGTAGAGAAGGAAAAAAAATGCACTCTGCTCAGTTTTCTAAGACCCGGAGTAAGCACAAATCTGCTTGTGAAAGTCTCAAGCAGGAGAAAGCAGTCTGTGCAAGCGCTGGTGTCGCACCTCACTCCGCAAAGCTTATGTGCACAGTCAAGGTGGAAGAGGCCTGGACTTCAGGGCTCAGTGCTACCCACAGCCTCATGATTCCTCAGGGTATCATGAAATGTAGTTCTCATAGATAAGGGCTGACCGCTCTCATCATTGTTGGACAATAGATAACTGGTGTAAAATTTCCACAGAATGAAAGAAGGCTCCCCCTTGCCAGAAATTTGAAAATTTTTATGAAAGTAGATGGTGTGAGCCAGAGTGAAATCTAGGTTTGGTTTAAATAAAGTACAAGTAATTTAGTTAATCAGTTAAATATTTGTAAAGTCACTGATTTAAGTAGTACCAGAAATGTTTAGCCTAATGTTATGGGACTTTCATACTCTGGATTACTAATTATTTTAAAGAGAAATACTAAAAAAAATAAAAAATGATACAGAATTTCACTAAACAAAATGATAGGAATTCAACAATGGTTATATTGCATGTCATCTTCAAGTTAGTTGCTCAGATTATCAGATGTAAGCATGCAAAATGTCAGAAATTAAAGAGAGAAAAAAAGTAAGCATTAGCTGCACTTTTCAATAGACCATCAGAAATCAAGAGTTCAGTTATCCAAGCTATCTCATGTAAATACATGTATCTTTCCTTTTCCCTTCCTTCTTTTTTTTTTCTCCTTTTCCTCATCCCAGTTCCATCACTTTGAACAGCTCCTTTCCCTTTTTCTATATTTAGTGTCCCTTTCAGATTTTATTTACTCTTTCAGGTTGTTAGACTAGGGAGACAATGTGATGTTTACACACGTGGGTCTGATTGATTTCACTTATGAGTATGGTCTCTAGTTGCATGCATTTACCTATCAAAGCTGAAGCTTAGGGCCAGCAAGATAGCTAAGCAGACTAAACACCTGCCGTAGCACCACATGTGCCATCCCCCCCCGGGGGGCACTGAGCTAGAGACAGGGCCTGGTGACATAGGCCTGTAATCTTATCACTGGGGAGGCCGGCACAGGAGCATCGCTAGGAGTCTGAGCTGCATAGTGAGACCCTGTACCAAATGAATAAAATAATAAAAAATTTATCTTTAAAGGGGAGTGTATAAAAATGGCACATTTTTTAAATCCATTTCTCAGTTCAATTTATTACTATTCTTTTTCTTTTAACCTCAGCATGCCATTCAGTAATGCAAACTAATAACTATATTTTCAATTCAAGGTATTTACTTTCTTTTAAGTTATAAGACCATCATATTTATCATAGAATAAATCTTTTTCATTATAAAATAGATAAATATCATATGAATTTTGTTTTATTTTACAATTTATACTTGTTAATTCTTATCCATAGGATTTTTGGATATGAATTAGAATCCCTTTTTTGAAATATGTGATATTTAGATTTCTGTTATAATTAGTTAAAAGCATTAGTTATTTCTTTCTATGTGATATCTTTTAAATAATTTTTTTCATCTATGTAATTTTGTTTGATCTCTCAAGACCAATATGCATGAGAATAGATTAGCAACAATACTTGCTTTATGATAGTGTATCTTACAAAACAGCCTGGTTTTAGCTTCCCAACCCCAAAAGACAGAGTTTGAATCTTACATGTTAAGATTCAGAAGAAAGCTTTGTCTTACAGGCAGAAATTTGTTTGGGATATATTTCCTGTATTAAATAATATCCCAAATTTTTGAAGTATTTCAAGAATGGTTTTAGTATTACACATTGATGTCCTCAGTGTGGTTGCTTTGTTCACAGATATCAGCAACTAGAGTTAGTCAGTGTGAGAATTCTACCCATTAACTGCTATTTTCCAAAACCTGATGGAGATTCTTAGGACCATTTCCTTAACCATCTTGTTTATACATAAATGTATGGCTTTCCTCTGCCATACTTTCTAACTTTTCTGCTTTTTCTTCATTTTTGAACCTTAAGTTCTTGCTTTCCACTTAACTGTGTTATTCCGTTAAGTTTTATTTCTTCTTTTGAGTTCTTATGCTAGGGAGACTATATGATATTTACACATGCGGGTCTGGTTAATTTCATTTATTAGTATATCTTCAACTTGCAACTACTTATATATGAAGGCTTTGAATTTATTTGTCTCTATATCTGAGTAATACTCTGTTGTATAAAAACACCACATGTTTTTTATCCAGTCCTCAGGTGATGGGCAGTTTGGTTGTTTCCAAAATTTGGCTATCACAAATTGTGCTGTTATAGACGTAGGTGCACATATATCAGTATGATATGATATTTTCAGTTGTTTGGGGGAAATTTCCATGGGGCATAGCTGGAGTGAATGGGATTTCCAGTTTTAGTTTTTAAAGGAGTCTCCATACTGATTACCATAATGGTTGCACCAGCCTACATTCCCACCGGCAATGGATCCTTTCCCACACAAGGGATCCTTTTTCCCCACAGCCTCTCCAGCATTCTCTGTGTTTTATTTTGCATTTCGTGGATGGCTAATAATGTGGAGCATTTTTTTCATGTGTTTATTAGCTTCTATAGTTTCTTCCTGAGAAGTGTGAGTTCTTCTCGGATTCCCATTTCTGTATTGGGTCTTTTAATTTTGCGGCCCTAATGTTTTTGTAGTTCTTTATAAATTCTAGATAGAAGACCTTAGTTTGAGTGCTTATTAGCCTGATATTTTATTAATTTCTTTTTCTGTCAAAATTAAACCATGCTTTAAAAAATATGAAATCTATAACATATCTCACTCATATCTTCTTCGTTTCTTAATTCATTTAAAGTTTTATTGATTTTTTTTTTTTTTTTTGTACTGGGGATTAAACTCAGTACCTTGTGCTTGCCAGGCAGGCACTTATTCTGCTGAGCTATCTCCTTGGCCTAATTTGATTGTTTCTTATTTGAGTCTTTGAACATAGAGGATAACAAAGAGTGAATCTATTTATTTTATAAATGCATTTGGAAGATGAAGAACTCTATCAATTGAGATGCTGAGGTTTATTTAGAGGATATCTTAGTTACTTTTTTCTCATTGGTGGGACAAAATACCTGACGCCCAAAGCTAAAGGAGGAAAGGTTTATTTAGTTCACTATTCCTGGAGGGGACAGTCTGTAATTGGCCAACTCCAAAGCACAGGGCAGTGGTAGACAGACATTGCAGAGGAGAAACAGCTCATGGAAGGCAGATGGTAGCAGAGCAAGTGAGAGACAAACCTCTTTCTTCCTTATATTGTATCCAGGATACTAGAGTTAGCATAGTGCTAAATCAATAAGTAGACCAATTTAGTAATCACTCTTCTTTAATCTTAGAACCCTGAATCTTAGCACTGCTCATAGATCAATCACACACCTAGATCCAGCGACCTCTGAAAAGCCCCACCTCTAATCACATAGGCTTTGGGGGAACATCTAGACACAGGCCATAACTGAAAGTCGGGTAGGAAAACCATCGTTCATCCAAATGAAAGGAATTGACAAAACTGAAAAGAAAGGAAGAAAAAAAAATAGAAGACACACACAATCAGAGAGAGACAGAGACAGAGAGAAAGAATCAGAGAGAGACAGACTCAGAAAAATATGGAGAGAGAGCTGAAGAGTTTTCTTAGTACAAATTAAAATGTAAAATAAAATAAAAAGCCATGTCAATCTTATTAATGGAAACTTTAGAAAGTTCTACTTTTCTGACAGCAGTGTGTGTGTGAGTGTGTATTTGTAGAAGTACTAAAAACTTTGCAAAAGGAAACAGCTGTCAAGAGAGTTCATTTCCATATAATAAAAAATATTTCTGAACTGTGTGTTATGCACCAGGAATCATCTAGAAATAGAGAGATGACAACAATAGACAGCGTGCCTCTTTTGTGTTGTCCTGGAGGCAGGGTGCACAGATGGCCCCAAGTGATCCATTCCTTCTCTGAGCATGGGCACCACATGTGAATGATACAATCCCACATGCAGGCATGGATTACTTGAGATAATGGTTGACTTTGAGATAATCAAAAGAGAAGTTATTTGAGGTGGGCCTGATCAATCAGCAGAACTCTTTGAAGGGATAATATCCTTCACAGAAAATTCTCCTTCAAGCAAAAGGTCAATGCAGGACCCCATAGCAAGAACAGCAAGCAGCCAGTAGGAGGTGCACACAGCCTAGGAACAGCCTTAGGAAAAGGGGGCCTCACAAGGGGCTGCAGCAAAAGGAATGTTGCCAGACACCTGAGAAAGACAGGCTCCCCATGCCTGCGAAGGCTGATGCAGCATCTGGTACCTTGATTTCAGACTTGTGACACCTTAATTCGAGAAGCCCGGTATCTATCTCCAGACTTTGTCTAAATTGGAGACAAATTTTATCTTTTAGCCAATAAAATTGTGATAAATCTGTTTCTCAGAAATCCAAAATCTAAACAGTTCACTATCATTTCTGTTTCTTTCCCTTTATGCTCACAATTATCATTGCTTTAATTTAACATCATTGATGGGATAAACCAGTTGGTTGGCCAGTAATTATCCAAGAATGAGTCTCCCTTAGGTGTCCTTCTAGGTATGCCATTTCAACCCCATGTCTCAGGCAGAGCGAAGAGCAATAAGATGATTTACTTAGTACTCAGTGACTGGTACTGTTTCATTTATTGATAATACATTTATTTATATAATTACCAAATCCATCCTAATTCTTACCCTACGCATCTCTATTGGAGCATCAAGAAGTTAAATAGTAGCTCCACAAACACACAGAGAATAAGCTTCAAAGCTACTATTTGGAAATCCAGAAGGTCTGGTCTTAGGGAGCATGAATGTAAGCATGTGCGCGATGTCTCTCCTGACATAGTCTTGCAGAGCAGTATCTGAACAAGTAGGTCCGAGCCCCATGTGGATGCTGGCTGCCTTGGCTCCTGGATAAGTTGGACATTTTGTCCTGCATGGGATTTTATTTCTACTTAAGGAATGTTTTATAAGTCTCATGAGGATGAAGAAGCCTGAGAAGCTGTGCCTGTACAAAAATCACAACTGTCAGGAGAGTTTCAGAGGTAGAGATGAAAAGTCATTTAGATACCAGGCTTCTCGAATTAAGGTGTCACAAGTCTGAAATCAAGGTACCAGATGCTGCATCAGCTTTCGCAGGCATGGGAAGCCTGTCTTTCTCAGGTATCTGGCTGGACGTGAATGTTTACAGTGGAACAATATTAACACTCACAAGGTCTTATATTCTGAATAGCCATCTTTAATGGTTCCACATTAACAAGAAGGAAATTAAAGTTTTGGAGGAGTGGTATCCTGTTAGATTTTCATTATTGGGAATTTTTGTCTTACAGAATCTAATATTACTACTTCTGGGAATCATTGCAGTTCTTGTTTTCCAACTTTCTAATCTGTCACTATGAGATATTATTATTTGTCTTGCTTCCATGGATTTCTGTGCATCTCACTGACTATAAAATAGTGCATATAAGACAAAATCAATTTGTAAAGGGAGTCAGAACACACAGATAATAACTTATTTTAATATTCTCTTCATGATAACATACCAATTTATTATAGCAAAGCACTGTGGCCTTGTCCCTAAGTTATAAAATTTTGGAATGTGTTCATGTCTTTATGTCTTGGATAATGTATAATGCAATTCACCTGTGTTGGAATAGTTCAATACTTTAACTCACAAAACACCTTTTATATATTTTTACATAAGTATATTCATGACTATGTGTGCTTTCTCATAGGCTTTTATTGTCATAGCTATCACCACAGTTTGTTCTTACGTTTGATTTATACACAACTGTTTATTTTACATTTTAAAATGAAATGCAAATTAACTCAAGAATTATACAAAGATGTATCAAAGTGCTGGCACATGGTAGTAGACCGTGGATACATTGTAATAAAAATACCTAATCTATTAGCATTTTTGTGAATAATTTACCCTAAAATAAAACTCACCGTATATATAGTTACATTGTGTGTCTACTTTACATACATAGATATGTTTATATTTGACTGATTTCTGAACTCAGAGAAAAATGTAAGATGCAGCAGCCACATACTGAACGGTGCCTATGGAATTCAAGGGCACAGACAGTGAGCAACAGTGCCAAGTATAAAACCAAATAAAAACCACACTTTTTTTTTAGTAAGTCAAAAAGGCACAGGAATCAATGCAAGAAAGTTTCCAATCCCCAATACTGGGGCAATTTGTGAAGCAAATTAAATGAAATGGTATGGCATTATAATTGAAAAATACATAATCAACAACCACAAGTGCATAGGAATATAGAGAAGAAGCAAATAAATAGGGCAAATCGACATTCAGAAGCATTCCCAGTAATTCATGCGACTGTTTCATCCTGGGTGCGTGGCACATAGCTCCAGCATGCTAAGCTCATGTGCAGGCCAGCTGCGTGAATGCCTTCGGAAGCGTACTGCACGGGACAGGACTCATCTGCAGAACCAAAGCTGGGACATGGCTTGCCATGAGCCACGTGAGACTGTGCCCTCTTGGGTATGGGATGCTGAGGCTGGGGATGTGCCTTGTGGGACTTTTCTCTTAAAAATTAATTTCAATCTGATCATGAATATAATGTCAGGTAAATCCCAAATAGGATATAACCAGCAGAAAGCCTGAGCAGTACTCCTAAAAATTATCAAATTATTCAAAACAAGGCATGACTGAGGAACTGCAGAACCAGAAGACCTTGAAAGGCAGGATGACTTGATGTAGGGTGGAACCCTGTGGAGTCCTGGAGGGCAAAAAATCACATTAGCACTTGCTGTAATCCCAGAGCTCAGGAAACTGAGGCAGGAAGTTCTCTGTGAGTTCAAGGCCAGGCTGTGCTACATGGTGTGTTCAAAGCCAGTGTGAACTGCAGAGTGAGCTCCTGTTTCAAAACAAAACAAAACAGTCATTAAGTAAAAAAAAAAACAAAAAAAAAAACTATTGACTTACAATTTTAGATAAGAATAATACACCAATATTGGTTATGAACTCTTATGAATAAACTAATGTAAGGTGGTCAGTCATGGTAACTGAGGTTGGGTCAACGTGAAACCTGTACTGTCTTCAATGTTCTTCTAGAAATATCCTAAAATAAACATTAATTTAAAAGTTCACAATTCTTAATGAAGTAAAAAGATTCCCTGATGTACATAGTAGGTTAGGATGCTACTTACAACCTCAATTTTCTATCTACCCCTCATGCTGCCTCTTCTGTAGAATTTAAGACTATAGTGAATTTAATTCCTAAAACTGGCTTGATTTTTAAAAACTGCATAGTATTTATTTTAGTAGCTCATGCAACTCAAGTAGAACTTCTCAAGGAAATATATATATATATATATATATATATATATATATATATATATATATATATAATGCTGGGTAAAATAAAACATTTATTTCAAAAATTCATGCCACAATAGTTTTATTTATTTTTAATTAAAATTTATATTTACTTATACACATTCAGAATGTCAACATAATAGTTGCAACTTCTTTTTTTGCAATAATGGAGTCATATTTAGTTAACAGAAGAGTTATTTCATATAAGGTGCATCAGAGACAACTAAGGATGAAAAGCTGCCATTCTAATATATAATTTGTGCTGTGCACAAACAAGAACCTGCTTTAAATTTCCATGCCAATTTACAACTCCTATACTGTTCCAGGCAAGGTCAGTGGCTATTGAAAATACCAGCAGGACAGGGCTATCTAAAGACACATTCATTAGTGTGTTAACCATACAAAAAAAGAAAAAAAAAGATGCTGTACAATTTAAAAATAAATCTTACACAGCATTACATTTCAAACTTTTTTGTTCAAAAGGAGTGAGTTGTGTAGAGGGGGATTAAATGTTTATACAGAAGAAAAATAAAACTGTGCTAGAACCAACTTATTCATCATCATCTTCTTCATCTTCTTCTTCCTCCTCCTCCTCCTCTTCCTTCTTTTTCTTGCTTTTTTTTGACTTTGATGACTCCCTTTTTTGCTGCATCAGGTTCTCCTTTGTCCTGGTAGGCAGTGTCGTCCTTCTCATACTTCTTGTTCAGCTCAGCAGCCTTCTTCTCGTATGCCTGCTTGTCATCTGCTGAGCATTATTCATATTTCTCCAAGTTTCTTTGCGACATCACCATTGCAGAGGTCAGGGAGTTCTCCTTTGATTTGTGGGTGATACTCAGAACAGAACAAGAAGAAGGCTGAAGGAGGCCTCTTGGGTGCATTGGGATTCTTGAACTTTTTTGTTTCTCCTTTAGGGGGAATATAAGTTTTCATTTCTCTTTTATAACGAGCCTTGTCTGCTTTTGCCATGTCTTCAAATTTTCCTGTCTCTTCAGCAGACATGGTCTCTACCTCTCTGGGCGCTTCTTAGAAAACTCTGAGAAGTTAACGGAAGCATCTGGGTGCTTCTTCTTGTGCTCCTCTCGGCAAGTTTGCACAAAGAGTGCATAGGATGATGTCTTGCCACTCGGCTTCTTAGGATACCCTTTGCCCATGTCTACTTGCTTTCCTCAGTGAGGCACAGAGCCTACCCATGCCCATCCAGGTCTCACTTGCCCCAGCGCTATCTCTATGAAGCTCAGTGCACTGCCTGTAAAATAGTTTTATTTTATTTTCTAAAATTTGAAGTTTTGAGTTGATTGACATTTTAAGCCATTTCCTTGCTTTTAGGTGTCATATACTTTGGGAAACTATGGCAGTACTATTATTGAAGACAAAGGAAAGAAAATGTCTTCCTTTTTTCAACAGTTTAAGTTAAACTTAGGAAAGGAATGGCTACAAGAAAAAATATGTTCCCATTTTACCTATGAAAGTTTTAGAGTATAAAACGTGTAGCCCACCAAAGATTTTCTTCTGTGGTCATCTTAAAGAACTTGCTGTATTAGCCCAGAAACCTTTCAATATTACTTACTTTCTGTTCCCCTACTGAACTCTACTATACTGAACAGAACAATCAGCACATTCCAAGCTTTCTGTTCCAGGCTTTATGGATATTGTTTCCTCATTCTAGAACTCTTTTTCTCTTCATAAATCAGTTTTGTTCTTTGCAAAAAAGAAAAAAAATCCTTTATTGACTCCTAAGGTTTGAATAACTGGACCACTGTCAGCTCTCTTGCTAATTTCCATGTAATCAACATTCATGAACTAACCAAAGATTTATTCACCTTTTCTTGAGTATCAAATATTTAAATGTTCATGGCTTTGCAGGGCTGTTGGTGGAGAAATTTTTCTAATTCATCATAACCCCCAGGATGTGGCAAAGTTATGCTGTAAGTGGTTAAGAAGGAAAAGAAAACACTTTTCAGTTCTCAATAGAAATCAGCTTTTTCTGAATGCAAGATGTTCAGGGTGAAATTTCAAAGATTATTCATTTGCATGATAGGCTATGATTTTCCTTAAATTCCTTGTTCTTATCAATGTCTCTTTTTAGTTACTGTGGATCACTGAGATGAATTGCCTTACATGATAAAAAATTGAGTTTCCCAAATCAGTCATATATGTATGATATTGTGTCAAAATTAAAATTCCTTCTATTATCCATCTGGAAAACTTGAGAAAAAAACAGAAGTGTCATTTTGTTTTTTGCAGAACCGGGAATTGAATTCAGGCCCTTGCACTTGCCACGGAAGCAGTTAGTCCACTGAGCCATCTTCCGGGCCCTGGAGTATTCTGCATTATATTATATAGAAAAACTTTTGACATACTTTTGTCTATATATATTTATTGCCAAATACTCAACAGACCAACAGAGCATCATTAAAAGACAGACAGGTTAAAAATAGGGGATTCTTAGTGTCTCTTGTTGAGCTTTATAGACACTATGTGTGTTAGGTAGAGAAATGAACCTGTTATGGATTTCAACTTTTCAAAATTTAGAGATCAGATTTAGGTATGCATGCAAATTTAAAACAAGTATTAATGCTGCTTGTTCTAACATTGCAAACGGTTCTTTAAACATATATCTAGAATGTATAAAGAATTGAAAAACTCAGACTCCACTAAATTTAGAAACCCAATCCAAAAATGAGCATCTGAGATGAATGCACACTTCCTAGATGAAGAAATACAGATAGAAAAAATATATAAAAAATATTCCAAATCATTGGTCACTCAAGAGTTGCAAATTAAAACAAAACTGAGATTCTATCTCATCCCAGAAATAATGATTATCAAGAAACCAGCCAGTAATTAATGCTGGTGGGACAGTGAGGAAAAAAAGAACCTCTCTCTACTGTTGGTGGGAGTGTAGCCTAAAACAACCACTTTAGAAATCAGTGTGGAAATTCCTCAAAAACCTGGGATTAGGCTGGACCTTATAATGGAATGCTACTGAGCTATAAAGGATAAAATTTACATTTTTAAAGGTGAATGGATGCAACTTGAGACCATACTCATAATTGAAATATATCAGCTTTGCGTGTGTAACTATTGTATTGTCCTATACCGTAAGAAGCTGAAAGAGTAAATAAAATACAAAATGTATAACAGATATTGGGAAATCCAAAGAAACTGTTCCAAAGGAAAGATAGGGCTAGGGAGATAGCTCAGTGTATAAGCTTCTGCTTGGCCAGTGCAAGGTCCCGAGTTTGATCCCTGGTACTAAAAAAAAAAAAAAAAAAAGACAAACTGGGATGGGAGAGGGGAAGAGAAAATAAAGAAGGAAAAGGAAAAGTATATCTATATCTTTATCAATCTCTCTCTCTCTCTCTCTCTCTCTCTCTCTCTCTCTATATATATATATATATATATATATATACACACACACACACACATAGGCAGTTAAAATAGCTGTAGTACTATGTCTATTAGTTACTATAAGGAAAGGTTAGTGCTTATATCATTTGATTCATTTTTTATGCTTCTATCTTGTATTCTGATCAACTACTTTGAAGATAACAAGCAAAATGCTAACCATTGTTACTCTCCTATGATCTTGTTTTGAAATTTTGTATCATTTGTATTGTTTTTTTTTTCTCTTTAAAATAAAAAACCCTTTAGGGAGAAACATGAAATAAAAAATAATATTAATGTTGATGTAAATAGACATTATAGAGTATCAACGATCATTTTAATATGTATTCTGCCAGCACGCTGGCATACAAAACTCAGAGGCCCTGTTTGTAGGAATAAAATGTTAGGGTTTGATGTCTAACTCTGGTATCTGCTTCTTCACTTAGAAATTTCTTCATCTTAAAAAAATAAAGTACAATAAAGATACAGGCATCATATGGCCATAGAATGTATTCAAAGTAGAGCGGTATTTTACATGTTAAATGTAATTGTCTACTATCATTTTTACTAGTGAGAGAAATGTCACAATGGATAGTGATTTTTCATAAGTTCTGTTGTCCATGAGTCTTGCAAAGATGATGAACTTTTTGCCTTATAAATGCACATCTGTCATTCATAGGCAACTTGAGCTCATGAGACTGATGTACAATTTCAAAATTCTGATTTATTGAATGTGTCAGAATGCTACAACTATACTAGGAAAGTGATTAAATTATTGAGGCTTGGCTCCATGTAGGTGACACAAAGAGAAGCAACAATGTAATAAGCTTAGTGAAATGTTAATAAGATAAAGAATTAGTCATTTGGTTTTCATTGTAAGCAGCTCTGTGCCAAAAGTAACCCTGTAAGCCAATGCCATTGAAAGAGAATGTCCGTCCTTGGGAAGACCTCATTTCAGTCTCAATTCAATGCTTCCTTGACTAAATAAACTCCCTTCTGAGTGACAGATTTTTACTTTAGATATGTTTATATAGTCAGTCATGCCAAACACCTAAAGACCTACAAATCATCCTGTCAGTATATGGGACTTCATTATTTCAGTCTATTTGTATATGATAAGAGAGGAAGATCACGCTTCACTCTTTCTGGTACCTATGTGATTAGGAAGTGACCCTCAGCTCCCAAATGCTAGCACTGTTAACCTTAGACAAAGTAAAGAATGGCATCATTACTAAAATATATGCAAAGAGAAAGAGGTATTACTATGTACTTAGAAATACTATCCTAGACTAAAAAATAAAATTCTCATTAACTTTTGTACTATCTTAATGCATTTTATTCTGTGCAAAAGAATTCCTTTGAAGTAATGGAGTTCACATGGTCTGTTGCACTTTTCAAAAACAAAATTCAGCCAGTATTAAAGCCTAAGTTTTTAACATTTGGCTGAATTCAACTTAAACGTATATTTTAATTTTCATTTGCAACTTGTTCACTCTTGTTGGAATATGGATTCAGGAAAACCTGAATACACATGAGTATACCTGTGCATATGCACGTGCATACACCCACAGGCCCACACACATATACACACACACACACCTGCATTTCTACACCGTATCCTAATATCAAGCAGACAACTGAGCATTGTTATTCCAAGGGAGTTAAAAGGATCTCTGAAATTAAATAAATAAATGAAAACTTTGCCAAAGAAGAATCTTCTAAGTTCATAAATACACATTATCAAATTAAATTTTATAATAGCATCATGTATTTAATTTTAAGTTTCTGTGTTTGTGAGAAAAATAGTTCTTTCTGAAATAGAATGGCCAACTTTTAATTAACTATCTCTGTGGCAAAATGTATGCAAAAGTATTTTCTCAGAAAATATGTTGAGAAACCACAAAAAAAATATTTATTATTAACTTTGACATAGAAAAACATTTTTCTTACTGAGCTACAGCTTAACTCCAAGAACTATTTGTGGGAAAGTGAGATTTATTTTAATATGGAAGCATTTAGCTGTATGCTGCTCAAGATTAGTGATTGACCTTTATGAAGCCAGTTTTCCAAAACAGGAAAAGGAAAGAAATAAAGGAGATTTTTTTGTAGCAAGTGGGATGTGATACTCAGTATTTTCAACTTTATAAACACTAATAATCACTTCATCTAATTTATGCCAACAAGTGTTTTGATTGTTTAATTAATATACTAGGTCTAATTTCACTAATTCAAAGTCTGTGACTATTTAGTTTCTGCTGAGTTGAAACATATTTTCTTACAATGAAACAATCAACAGTAGATTAAACACAAAATTGACATTCATGGAAAACCACATAAGAAAACCTTTTGTAGAAATGAACAGTTTAATATTTTGTGCAAAATAAGATGCAATAGGATACAGTTAAAAATTTGTCAGGATGTAGTCTGCAGACACTAACCTTGATCAGGAGCATCCGGGAACACCTGGCCTAAGTGCTGCACCTACTGCATTAAGCAAATCCTTTTCGCCTGATACATGAAAACACATTATCACATAAGTGGAATACTATCAATGCTTTCAAATAGCTTGCATTTGCAGAGCACTTTAGATTTTTTAAACTGTTCTCTTATTTGACTGTCATAGCAGTACTATGACAGAGTATTATTATATTTGTGTTTACAGTAAAGTTATTGAAATTGAAATAGATTGTGGTAATTCAAGACTGCATGGGTAATTACTTATGAATAAAAATGACTGACCTCAGATTTATTTATTGACAGATGTCAGATCTAATGTTATTGTAGAAAAAATAAACTTGTCATGCTTACTTAGGCAGTCTTGTTAGGTAGTGGAAGATAATGCAAGTGCTTTACACATAGGCAATTTGCAGGTTAAGAACCATGATGCAGAAAGAGTTTAAGTGACCTGTGTGTACTTACCTGCTCATCACAGCTGTCAAAGGGGAAGCCAGGTTAGTAATGCCTGTTTTTTACTTGTTTGTTTGTAAGCAGTTAATGAACCTTGAAAACTTCAGTGAACTCAAAGTCTGTCTGAATCTCACTCAAATCTTTTTAAATGTTTTATTTATTTGTTTATTCAGTACAGGGTCTTGCTATGTACTTGGACTCATAGTGATCCACCAGTCTTAGCCTCCCCACTGTAGAAGTTACAGACATGCACCACCATGCCCAGTTTCAGTGGCTGGTATGGAGTGTCCACGGTTCTGGGGCTGGCACAGCATGCAGTACTAGGGATCAAACCTGGGTCCTTATGTTTGCCACGTAGGCACTTCTACTGCGGAGCTATCTCCCCAGCCCTGTCACTCAATTTTTGTTTCCAATACTATGTTTCCTTTATTTTATTAGATACAAAATAAGAAACTTATTAGAAACCATTACTTAAAATCCTTTTTTAATTCTGAAATATAGTATGAAAATAAACATAGATTTAACTTGCTACATAAACTTTAGACATCATAAATGAAAAAAAAAGATAAAAGCAATTTTAGTGGGCCAACCTGATAGCTCAGCAGATTAAAGCACTGCTTAGGAAGAGCTTAGCGGCTAGGGTTTGATTCCTTGTGAGCAGTGCCAGGCCCACCTCGAGGGTACACTGAGATGGAGATTGAGACTGGGCATGATGGCACATGCCTGTAATCCCAGATCTTGGGAGGCTGAACACAAGAGAATCACTACAAGTCTGATCTATGCAGTGAGACCCTGCAGACCCCGTCCTAAAAACTTTAAAAACAAATTAAAGAACTGAAAAGATAAAGAATAATAATTTTAAAATAAATTAGAATTATTCCAACTAACCCACATGGCAACAAGAGTCAAAAGCACCCTGATACTAATGAAATATTCCATGTGACTAACATCTGGAAGATAGATAGTGAAGAACCTTGGTAAATTCATTGCTGTATTTCTTTCTTTGAAAACAAAAAGAACCAGTTACATGGGAAGTTTTAAGTATCATCATACCTAGGCCAGTCTCCACCTCAGCCCCAATGGATTTCAGGAGATACTACTCAGGTGTGAGCTGCTCTTGTGTTTGTTTTGTTTCTTAATGTTCCAGGTAATTCAACACGTGGCCATGCCCGACAGCCAGCACTGTGCGTGCCCTTAGTGCTGGTCCTGACTGGAACCTCTGTGGGGAAACCTGATCCCTACCCAGCACCCCAGTGGATACTTTGGCTGTTGGTGCACTTCTTATTGTACTTCAAAGTCTGATAATTTTCCCCTCCATTCTTGAAGGAGTTTTCTGCCTTAATAGGGTAACATGTAATTTTATTTATTTATTTATTTATTTATTTATTTATTTATTTATTTATTTCATTTATTTTTATTTTATTAAAATACAAATGTCAATCAGACAGTTTCAAAACACCTTAACCATACAGAGTCCTTTTAAAGTGGCATTACATGAGAAGTCCATTTTACAGCACCTTTAGTTCTCTTCGTTAAAATAGTTTCTTTCTTTGGACCATTTCCCTTCTGACAAGATTTTAAGTATCCCCATTATCTTGCCAGCTTCCTTTTGAATAGACTAATAACATGGTGTCTTGAAAAGGACTTGGAGTTTACAGTGCTAGTGGCTTGAGTTTACATTCTTTATCTACCATTTTACCTATTGTTGTTGTTTTTTAATCTAATGAGACACATGAATGTCTGATATCTTAGTGCAAGATACCATACATGTGTATGGTGTAATGGCACTGTTTTTCTTTTTATGTGGTTTTCTCATAGTTGAACAGTTGCTGAAATATATAACAGAGCCCACAAAATTGTAATTGCTCAATAGACATGTTGAAAGAATGAATATAGTCTCAATACAAAGTATAAAAAAGTATATAACTTTATAAAATATTTTATATCTTTCCTTATGGCATAACTTCTTAGATCCATATGTTATAACCTTATTTAAAAAGATATTTGAATTCATTTTCATTAAGCAACCTAAATTCTAACTAAATTTAATTTTTAAGTTAGAAGATTCTGTAATTGTTATCTATTAGTTTCTAGCCACAGTAATTGCATTCTTGTTTACACTGTACTTTTGGTCAGACTTTCAAAAACATTTCTGGCCTGGTATGGTGGCACACTCCTATAATCCTGATGCTCAGGAGGCTGAGGCAGGAGGAGCCTTACAAATTCAAGACCAGCCTGGGCTACAAAGTGAGCTAAAGGCCAACCTGAGCTGAATAGTGAGACCTTGTCTCAAAAAGACAAAAAAAAAAATCTGATCTGACTTAATATTATGTAAAAGCATGGTACTTAAATTTCAAACCCTTTGATTTAGGCTCAAGGATTTTATCAGAAGGAAAAGAAATAGAAATATTTAACTGATCTGGATCAGCTCAGCTTACTTTAGCACGTCCTTGATCCTCACCTTCAAATCCAGGGTCTCATTACACAGTTTGGACTCGTCGTGATCCTCCTGGTTTCTGCCTCCCTAGTGCTGGGATTGCAGGCCTGCACCACATCACTGGCTTAGCGTGCCCAGGAGCAGGGCTGGTGCAGCATGTGGGGCCAGGGATTGACCCCTGGTCCCTGTACTCACCTTACCTAAGCTTAGTCCACTGAGCTATATCGCCAGTCCTAAAATCCACTTGTTTTTGTATGTGTTAATAATTGAGGCCTCTCTAAGTAATTTAACTGTTCTGGGATTTACTGTCATGGTCTGAAAAACAGGAACAATGTCACCAAGCTCATGGCCGAGCAAATGCAATGATACACGTGAAAATGTCATGATATATGTGTGTGTGTGTGTGTGTGTGTGTGTGTGTGTGTGCCAAGTCCGGGTGCATGTATGTGTTTAAGGAGGCTTGCTCCTTCCTCTTCATATGCTATATGCTAAATGAAAGCCAATTAAAGTAGCTATGCATCAGATGTTCAGCGTCATCTCTACAAATTTGACTGAACATTCTGAGAGAGACTGTTTTAGGATCCTTACTTTGCTAGAAATATAACTAGAATGAGGATAAAGCACTCACATTTTGTACTTTTTAGAGTCAGGAGAGGTTACTTTTAATTATAATGTTCTGCACTTAAGTTTTTATAGCCTACTGCCAAACATTAAAAGATGCACATTTATTCATTTTTGTTCATCTTCCTACAGTCAGATCTCAAATTATTGATTTTCTTAAATATATGTCCACTGAAAGCTGTATGAGAAATCAACACACAAAATCTAAGTTCATAGGGCACTGAGTTCTGTAAAATAACTGACCCACATTTTCACAGTTATTACCTCAGTACATGTCTTTTTCTACCTGTTTCAATTCACCATTCCTTTTCTACCTTATAAGTCAAGATGGATATGTAATTGAAAGCCCATATTCATAAAGAGAAAGTAGAAGACATGTGTAGTTTAGTCTGAAAAGCCAAGTTTGATAGTAAAATAATGATGACAGTTGTTAAAATTGAAAAATCTTTTCAAATAAATACTGGAAGAATTTCTGCTCAATATTAAGAGAATCTAAAGTTGCACAGATTTTTCTTTAGCATGTATAAAATAGAAGTATGATGATATAATATTAAAATCTATGGCCGGGCGTGGTGGCGCATGCCTGTAATCCCACTACTCGGGAGGCTGAGACAGGAAGATTGTTGCGAGTTCGAGACCAGCCTGAGCTACAAAGTGAGCTTAAGGCCAGCCTGAACTACATAGTGAGATCCTGTCTCAAAAAAGACAAAAGAGAAAAAAATCTATGTTGATAAAATAACAGAACAACTTGAGGTTCTTCCAAAGTTGCTTAATTCCAATCCATATTATATTATTCATGGTCAAATGAGGAAATGGGGAATAATTATACTGCCCTGTACCAAAGCGTAAATATGTTCCCTGCTGACTTTTAACAAACCACTAGGATGAAAATTAATGATGGGTGAGCCAGAGAGTGTGTGGTAATTTTCCTAAAGCACATTTACATTGCCATTCTACAGTGCCTTCCTCAGAAGCACACAAATTATTTTTTATTACCAAGAAACTGCAAAAAGGAAGTGGTGCTCTCCAGTACCTTTTATTTGAGAATTTAAATGTTTCCCACAGTTTTGTCATTTTAAAACACAATGAGAAAAGAATAATTGTTTGCACAATAAGTATATTGTTGTAGTTAACACGAGGTATATAGTTTGTGAATATTTTGAGGTTCAAATATTTTGCAGTTATTGGATGTTTTCTTAATAATAATGTCTTATTACCTTATTATTTGCTTAAAGTTTTTCCAAACTAAATTGACCTTTAGTAGAACATTTTGCTGAAAATTATGTCCAACTGTTCTCTAATGATTAATTTCATTGATTACCTCTTTATACAGTACTTTCCTAGATGCTTTTCCCCATGAAGTGCTTCCATATTTTATTTACATCTCACTTGAGCCTACATAAGGCCTATAAGCTAATGGATATGTAGAACTTTATATTATCATTGTTTGTTATAGAGAACACTGAAAATAATTCTCCTCTGGTTTAGTCACTATATACAATTGTGATTTTTTTTTTTGGCGGAACCAGGGATTGAACTCAGGCCCTTGTGCTTGCCAGGGAAGCACTTATTTTACTGAGCCATCTCCCCAGCCTTTTAAATTTTTTTTTAAAAGGCTTAAAATGTACTTTACAAAGTTGATGCTGTATTACTGCTCTATTTCTCAGAAAAACTACTAATGTATCAGGGATAAATCAAACATGGTACAACAATAAAAATGCAGAGCATCACTACCTAAGGTAGGCAAGGTGAGGGGCTGTCAGACCTTCAGCATACAGCACCCCTACTCCCAAGATTGTACTAGGCCTATCAAGTAAAGCTTTGAACAGCAACATCATAAACACAAAAATGTCATTTCTGGGATGTCCTTACCCAAGGAAAAGATGGAGGCAAGTTAGCACAAGATTTTGTAAAGATATACTGAAATGAAAATCTCTAAGAGATTTTTATCTTTTGTACATGCAAGAGTAATATATGGGATATAACAGAGCCGTACATATGCTGTCTGTGGCCTCTGTGGACATTTGCCTGAATTTTCACCTGGGAGCAATGGGGCTAAGGTCACTGGGAGATGTTTGATTTTGGTGGGGTGTGTGCAAGCGTCTCTGGGCATGAGGGGTGTAGAAAGCAAATATTAAACAGGATGAGCAAAAAGAAAAAAACTGGAATGCTCAAGATCAGTGGGACAGTAAGGAATCATTCTGTCATGGTTCCCCTCACCTTTCAACAATTCATTGCATTTGAAATTTCAGGAATGTGTCACACAGAACTGATTATACAAACCACACAGAATTTGTTAAATATCACACTTCCCTTGCCCTGTGTCGCCAGCATACTCCCTTAGAGTAGTACAGGCAGGAATCCCTAACACTTTTTTAAAGTAGAATTCTGGCTAGTTCAAAAAGGTTCCTTTTTTAAGGGTTTCAGGTAACTAGATACTGCACCTTTATTAGTATTAGGGAAGTTTGTTTGGAGCAAATTCAGTTCCAGCTGCATGGTTGAAAGCAGGAGGGGTTTCACCAGTTGCCCCAATTCCTTCCAACATAGCAGTCTGGCCAAAGTATTCATGTGTTGGTGGCATCAATCCCAAGGTTCCATCGGACATCATAGTGACAGCTCCTGGAGGAGCTGGGGTACCAGCTGGCATGCATCAGGGGACATGGTGCCTCTGTTGTTTATTCCTGTAGCACCTCCCATAGCCATCTGGCCCATTCATATTTCTTGTTCTCGTTCATCAGGGAAGGTTTTCTGCTGTCACAGCATTTTTTCTTCAGGGCACCTATGCTCCTCTTCCTGCCTGAGCTCCAGGCTTAAGCTTCTAATGGGCTTCCTTGATGTTGCAGTCCACTTGATCCTGCTGCTGCTTCTCCATCTCAAGAAGTGCCTTCCAGCAAATGGCATGTTCATATTCAAAGGAGCCAGGCTGTGCAAATCGAGGTGGCTGCTCTCGCTCCTTATGAAATTGCTGGTTCTTTATAACAAGCTTTCTGGAAGTCCTCCTTCATCATATAACTGGTCCATAGCTCCACAGTCGCAGGCCGAAGAAATGCAGTTAGCAAGAAAGACCCTTCACTGCATCTGGTCAGAGTTCTCCTTGCGACTGCCTTCCCTGAGAACTCAACAGTGCATTTTCCTGAGGATCTTCCTCGATCATCCACAATGACTACAGCCCTTTCCACCTGGCCAAATACAGAAAAGGCTCCTTCTAGTAGTTTGTTGTAAGCGTATTGAAGAAGGTTTTGTACTATAAGGGATGCACTAGGGCAGGCAAAGCGCATGCGCAGTTGTTTTCCACGGAGAGGCATATTATCCAGTTCCAATTTGGCAATCTCTGCAAGGGTTTGTGTTTCCAAGCAGATAAAGGCTTTGCCTTTATCCTTATGAATGAAAACTTCTCCTGCTTTTCCATATTTCTCAAATAGTTTCTTCATTTCCTCCTCAGTGATATCAGGGGGAAGATTGCCCACAAAGAGGCGACTACATTGGGTAAATGTCTTCTCTCCTGGTTTCCTAAAATTCTTCAGGTCAGTAGTCAGACCTTCATTTTGGCTACTGGCCTGTTGCCCATTTGCAGGTGTTGGTGGTGGCGGCTGCTGCTTCTGCTGCTGATGCTGCAGGTGGTGATGCTGATGATGCTTCCTTGGAGTCTGGTTCTGCCTCTCCAAGTTAAAGGTCTCATTGCTCTGCATGAGACCCTCAGCTTGACTGAAGATGGCAAAGTGCCTCCAGTCCTAACATTGTCTTCACCAGTACTAACAGTCCTCTGCACAGTGTAACGGTGATGCTACCCAGGCGCCACCGCCCCAAGAAAAGCATGATTGTGATTATTGAAAATAAAATCTGATTATGAGTATGAAGATAAATCCATGTATTAACAATAAATTTTACTAAAATATTAAGGTTATATTTATTTAAAAAGATGTAAAACTATACATATATATATATATGTATTTGTAATATAGTTTTCTACACTTATTTTTTTGTTTGGTGGATTAAAAAGACATAGGATATAATTAGCTTTAGTTGTGTGTGAACTGATTTCTTGACTGATTTTAGTAAACCATAAGGAATACCAAAATTAAATTTAGGGCTTTTCCTTAAAGATCTCAGAGCAATTTTCAAAAGGCAGAGACTTCAAGTTGTCAACATGTGATAGATTAATTTACTTATTAAATGCTAAAACTTAATATTGGCCTTCAAAATCATTCTTCAGTATTGTACTTACTTCAGAAATGTTCTGCAGAATGATAATAATTTATTGAACATAATACCAAGTATTTGTTTTTAAGAAGGTCTTTGAAGTATTGAAGGGTAGAGGAGATAGCTCAGCCTGACAAGTGCAAGGTCCTGAGTTTGATCCCTGGTATCAAAAATAAATAAATAAAAAATAATATCGAATAAAAAATGATTTATATATCCATAAATTATTGCATGCTGGTATATATAAAAACAGCAAGGGGCCGGGGAAATGGCTCAGTAGAATAAGCACTTCCCTGGCAAGCGCAAGGGCCTGAGGTCAATTCTCAGTTCTGCAAAATAAAATCAGCAACAGAACACATTTGTTTGACTGAAATAGAAATTTTCAGATAAGTGAAGAATGATAAGTTTTGATAGCAAATGCTTTTGTCAAAATATGTGCCTATGTTAAACATGGGTATTGAACAAAGTGGACCAAGCATTTGATCACTCTAGACTGTAAGAGGTCTTCACTTAAGTGCCTGCAGGGTTAGTTCCAGTCATGGCTCCTTAGGAAGACTGCGCACCTGCAGCTGTTGGTCTCTGCCCCAGAACGGTTCACATTTGCTCCATGAACTGTTTTTGCAACAGCTGTTTCTCTACTTTTAGTTGTTACTTTCAATGTGATCAAATAAACTAATTCAATACTGGACAAATATGAAATATACAGGGAAATGTACAAACAAAATTGAAGAATATGTGTTTTAGAAAAATTTGACAGCACTGATATTTTGAGGAGGAAGTGATTAAATAAATAAAATGAATCAATATTTAGGTTACTTTATAAGGAACTCTCTTCCCCTTTGGGAGAAAGCGTTTTTCCTCCTCTGGTCTATTTCTGTTAAAAAAAAAAACAACAACAACAACAAAAAAAAAACAGTGTATAGATTATCTGTGTCAAATGTGAAAAAAATTAAGTTTAAAGAACATTTTTATCTATGTTTCTGCTTCAAAAAATCCTTAATAGACTGTTGTCAGCATTAACTTATTTTCCTTGCTTCTTTAGTATGAAAAGTACTGACATTTAAAAGACTTTTATTTCAAATAATAGTAAATGAACTCAAAGTGAGAATAGAGAACTCTAAAATAATTAGAAGAATGCATGTCAAATCTTTCAGGCCCTCATATATTAATACACAGCACATGCCGCTTCTCACTGTTGCAAATGTCAACCACCTTCTTGATAAGTGTCTTTTGGGAAATGGTTCACTCCATTCCAAAGGGCTATAATAAAAGAAAAGGGCTTAAGGCAATATTTAAGCAATGAAAGAAACACAGGACATTTATGACTAGCTAGAAGGAACTGATTGCCTAGGGCTGCGCCAGGGGAAATCCCTAGGAAATACAGTAAGTTGTGATTGCTGCTATAAATTAAAGTGATAGAAAGCATGCAGGGGAATTTGTGTTTGTGTAATGGGTTACACTGGATTTCATATTCTCAGTGTGGATTCTCATCAGGATGCATATTCACCTCCTAAGTTTCTTACCTGAAAAATAGAAGGCAAAACGCTATGAAAATTGAAGAGAATAACTTCCAAAGGGGCTCATTTAAGAAAAGAATTTAAGGCTAACTCTATCCAAGAAAACAGATTTTTGTATTTTCATGTAACTCAGTTACATATGTTTCATAAACCTAGCAATGTTTTAGTACTGCTGATATGAAAATCAGTACTGAGAGTGTTTGTTAAAATCTATGTGGTGGAGTTTTACTGTGCAAGTGTGCTAAATAGGATTTCACTTAATTTTATGAGTTTTGTGAAGGCTATTTCTCTAGAAACAGAAGCATTTAGCTAGAGCAGCATTGCTTGGGAGCTACAAGGAGGTGAGTCATTATTATACTTGAAAGTTTTCCTGTCTGAGTTTCTAGTGGGCTGTTGAGACAGTGAAGCATCTCACAAATCCTTGTTATTTCTCTTTATTCCTCTTCTGTTAGATCACAAGAGCTCTGACACATATTACACACTTTATCATCTCTGTTTTCACTGCACTACCTTTAAATTTAAAACATGGTTGAATATTATTTTTGAAATGAGGTCTGAGACGCTAACAGTAGAAATTCAGCCTAATTACCACTATTTTGGGTTGGTTAAAGATAACAGTCTGCATATAAAAGCTGCAGCCTATTTAAAGGCGCTTAGCCCTTGCTAGTTCCGTGCTTTGCCTGCTTTGATTAATGAGCAGGTGTCCTATCACTGTGTGTCAACCAAGGCTTTCTCAGCTCTGTGCTCCAAGGAAAATTTTAATAGAGGTGACATTTTAATGTATTAAATTTTGAAGGGTTAAAATAATATCAAAGCAAGAGTTTAAGCAAGCACATAACTTGCATTTATTTCTTATATAATATAGGTACCTAAAACATCAACACATAAGTAATTTCCAGTTTTGAGGAATTGTTAATTAATTACTACTTTACAGACTTCATATTTCCTTCACTATTAACACAGGTATCTTTTTGAAAAAATCATGTATTTGTTTATTTGCTACAGGGTCTCACTATGTACCTCAGACTTGTAGTGATCCTTGTGTCTCAGCTCCCCATGCTGATAACAGGCATGCACCACCATGCACAGTTTGGGTGGCCAGCATGGCAGGCAGTACCAGGTTGAACCCAGATCCTTTCCTTTGCCAGACAGGCAGTTAGACCACTGAGCTATTTCTCCAGCCCTCACACAGGTACCTTAATTAGTATTTAAAGATATTTCTTTGTTATATATATATATATATATATATATATATATATATATATATATATATAATATTTATAAGCACATCTCCAACTTTATATATATAATTATATATTATATAATTTTATATAAATATAAATATAAATATATATATATATATATATATATAGTTGGGGATGTTAGAATTAGTTATAAATTTAAAATGAAATTGCATGTAAAATCATGAAGTCCCATAATATCTAAGTGCTCAACAGAAATGTCCTTGAATTATTTAAAGTTGTTCCATTCTATAACATTAAAAAAATAATAACATTAGAAATAGTTATATTAACTAAACCATATTTACATGTGTGTATACAATAATGGTTCCAATGCTTAACTTGTTCATGAATGATCAATTCAGAAATTCCAGATGCTTCTAAAGGACAATGTTTATTTTCTAGAGCAAGTAAGTGTCTCTTAAAATTATTTTAATACCAAGTTAATTTTAACTTTGTAAGAGTCTAAGACAATGCAATTAAACTTTAATTTCCAATTCCATAGGTTTTGGTTTCTTGGCAATTTTTAATAATCTTACGGATCTTTATCCTTTTTATTTTTAATTCTAAAATCCAATGCAAAAAGTGAGGAAATAAAATTCTTTGGAAACTTCAAGTTCTTTTGTGAATTACTGGTGACTGATCTGGCCTGATCTGAATTGACAAGAAGCTATTTATACCTTTTTAATAACAATGGGGCTACATTTTTGCTGCAGATATATTAATGTCCTTGATTATTTTTGCTCTACACTTAGCTAGGAATGTAATTTTGTAAAGTCTGAATAATTTCTGAATTCTGAAAACCACTTGGCCTGAGGTTCTAGATTAAAGGTTATTTCAGAATTTTCTTGTATTCATATTTGTATTCCTTTTGTAGCGTTGCTTTGTTTTGTGGGTATGCCTCAGGTCATTGAAACAGAGCTCATTTCTTATATAATTGTATTTGAGATATTACTTTAACGTTTCTCCCAACTACAAATGGTGTTGACTCTCACCCTAACCAGATTATATGTTCTTCTTTACCCCAACCAGATTACATGCTCTTGTATTCTCTATTACACCTAAATTGGGTTGTTTTTTATTAAATGCTCTAGAGGATTACTGAGACATGGAAGACATTCATTACATGTTTTTGGTGTGTTTTTTAAGGCCGTATTTATTCCCTTGTTTTCTGCATTTATGGCTTTTATATTTGTTTCCTGTTCTAAAATCTTGTGCTCATGCTGGCCTTGTTTACAATTAGATTGTGAAGAAAATCACCAAACTCACGTCATTTACAGCAACCCCCCACTGTGGCTCTGCCCCAGTCCACAAGCTCTGGAGGGTGGCAGAGTCGTTCCATGAAGGCCAGGCCTACTGGATTCCATTCTGTGCCTGTCCTGCTACTGTAACTGTGAGGATTAATTTTGGTACATCTTCTTTTTCTATTTGAGAAGAAGGAAAGGTGTAACATAAAGTGGAGATAACATTATTCACTTGGCAAATGTGATCATCGTTAATAGGCTAACACATGCGAAACAGCTAAAGCACTGCAAAAATTCTTAGGTAAATGAAGAGCTGGGATTACAGGCAGGCAGCACCACACCCAATCTTAATTGCCCTCTAAGCACGCTGCAGAGGTGGGACCAGCATGGCAAGCATGAGGATAGAAAGCCCCGCTCCTGCACCTGCTTGCAGAATTCAGAAATTATTGCAGGTACTTTAATCTGCTGAGCTATAAGTGTGGCCCTGTCTTTCACTATTAATGGATACATATGTAGCATTTTATAAACTCCAGGACCAATGAAGAAATGTGTTTGAAATGCATGATATGGTCTTTTTTTCTTTTTCATTATTTGGTCTTGTATATATTATAAAATGTTTAATTTCCAAATATTCCATTGAAGTAAGCATATAACTAAATGAAATTATTCTGAAAATGTAATTAAAAAATAATGCTACAAAGCAATTGCCTAGGTAAAGTGTGATCAGAAAGAAATTTAATAGATAAAAAATATGCATGACATTGTTTGAATGTGGATAAAAATTTAAAATTGATTGTCAGAATTCTATTGAGTTTTTCTTAAACGACCCAACTTTGAACATTTAGTGAGTTAGCCCAACAGCTTGAAGCTTTAGAAATTGAGACAGGAAATTAATGTAATATTTATTTTCCATTATGTGTTTTAATAATAGAACTTTATATTAGGAATATTGTATTTATTTATTTGGTATTTTATTTATTGGACTTGAGATAATCCATTCAGGGCTCTAAAATTTCAAAAGAATAATTGAATAAATATGGCATAAATATTGATTATTTTGTTTTCCTTTTTAAACTATTTTTTATTCATTTTAATAAAAAAAGATAAAATAGCAATGAAATAGTAGGACAGTTACAATAATTAATACATTACATGTTGTCTTCATAGTAGTTTTTCAGAGGTCAAGATGTAGACATGATATCTTATCTAAACAATCTTAGTACAGGCCTTTCTTCTCAATGAACTAAGAGAAAGTAGCTATATATCTATCGTAACTATCTTGTGTATACATATACTTATTTTTTCACAACAAAATAGTATTTTTTTATACTTTTGCATGGTTAGTAACATGTGACACAAGGTTTTCTAGTAAGTAATAGCTGATTTTAACCAGACATGATGTTTATCTCAGGACTGAGTTAGTTTGTTTGCTTTAGGTACTAAGGTCTAGTCCCTCCTATGTGCCTTTGATTACTTTCCTAGCTTCCTTGCCTCATGCAGACGGCTGACACTGACAAAAGATCTACAAGGTGCTCTACATGGTTCCAGGATAAATCCTGAGGGGATTTGACTGACCTTGTCAGAGAGCAAAAGTTACAGTTTTAGTTGTATAGGTCTTGCTTTCACTTGGTCTTAAGCATCCAGCAGAAAAGTATAGCCATGGGGTATATTAATATGCTGAGCTGTAAAAGGCTCAAGCCAACAACTTCTGACAACTGCCAGTTGTGCTGGTAACTCGCTGCTATTATGGATTATTGGTCTATATTGGATTATATTCCTGAATTCAAGTACCTATAATCTTTGGACTGGCATCAAATATGAAAAGCTTTTTAAAGACTTCTCAAAATACAGCTTCTCTACTGCAAGGAACACATGTCTCTGATGAAGAAGTGGGTGAGATTAGTCTTTTCTAAGAGTAATGAAATTTTTAAAAGTTCCAAACACCACTCCAAACTTAATACAAATTTTGCAAAGTGAGTTCATGCCCTGGAGTCAAATAAACATGTGTGTGCATTCCCCGATTTAGAATCTTCCTGATGTAGCCAGGTCTGCCTTCTTCCATGGGTCTTTCTGGGAATCCTTTCCATCTGGATGGCATGAGTTGACTTCATTCCTTCTTAAATGTGATATTGGACAGATAATCACACATTCACTGCTTTGATTTATATCATGCCCCTAAAATTGCCCTATTGTGACCTTCCCTTTAGTTGTCTCACAGTGATTTAGAAATTAGGAAACTAATTAGCATTAAAAATATATTGCTTTCACATTTTGTTTAATTTCAGTGATACCTATTTTTCTGGTTTCCTAGAGAAATTAATTTGAATATTTATACTTTTACATTTATTTAAGTATCTTTCTTGGATTGCACTAAGCCTCTATAGACCAAATTACTGGGTGTGGTAACATGCTTTTTTCTAAGTACAAGTTGCAGTTCTTTGATATAGTTTACTCATTAATTGCTATTGCAGATTAAATTTATTTACAGCTACCCAACCAAATCCTAATTGACCATAGTCAAAAGGACATGCCTAACCAGACCAGAAATAAAGATCATATTATTTAAAAAATTGAAGAAGACACCTGCATATCTAATTTATTGTACACATGCAAATATTTTACAAAATAGATTTCTTCTTTGATATACAGGTCCAGGTTGTAATACTGACATTAGCTTTTCTTTAGGACAAGCAAAATTCGTTAAATTCTTCTAGAAATGTGGAATATTCTGCACATTTCTCATTTTGATGAATTAGGTAGGCTTAAAAGCTTGGATAGAATCTTAAGTGATTCTAAAGTAAATCTAAAGTTATTTAAATCTTTTAGAAATTTTCTCTTTAGCAAAAATAGAAAAACACTAAAGTAAAAAAATGGTAACTGTCACAGGGACTAATGCAGAAAATAAATGACATAATAGTTTTCATGTGCTGCACCTATGAACTTCACAGAGAAAAGTTTTAATAAATATCAATCTTTTAAAAATTATCATTTGAGATTTTACTATAACAAGCTATTGATTTTCATAGAATCTTTCATTTAATCAATATTTAAAAGCCCATCAAAGTATATTGTAGCATAATTTTATACGAGTACAGTACCTGGAATAAAAATACAAAATTTAAACTGCAATATGTGTTTGTTAAAAGTATCATTAATTGGAGGGGCATAGCAGGTATTCCAAAGGTTGTTGTTCTATCTTGGGTATCTACTGTACCAATAAATGTTTTCATTTAATAACTTGCACTCTATTAATTCACAGTGCTTTTCAGCGATCAATTTTTGTAGATGAGTTGATTGAGAATATTTTATTGAAACCCTTTTTTTCAACTTTGTATAACATTTGAGGTAGAAATACAAAAATGCAACAGTGGGCTGCTTAGCTTAAAAGACTGAAAAATCTGTTTGCATCAGCTAAGGAATTGGTGCAAGGGAACCTACTTTTTAAGGAGGCCATTTCATAAATATCATGTGTTCTACTTTTCACAAACATCCTGTCAAATTTAAATGTTTCCATCTTTAGTGTGATCATTTATTTTAAATTTTTATTTTGGTATTTCACTTAATTTTCCTCAAATATTACATCTCTCTCTCTTTCTTTCTTTCTTTCTTTCTTTCTTTCTTTCTTTCTTTCTTTCTTTCTTTCTTTCTTCCAAATATAAGGTCTAGTTTTATAAAACAGCCCTTTAAACCATTTTTATTTATTTTGTTCTTTGGTTCATTTTCTTTATTCATTTCACCATTATTTTTTACTGTTACTGATACTGACATCATATGCTCCAAAAAATTTTGTTTTGTTTCCAGGGCATGGCTTGTGGAAGTGCTCCTGTACCTTCTCGCAGGCAATTATGTGAGTCTCTGAGATTCAGCTCTGTGTTGTACACATGATCCTGTGTTCCTGTGCGGTAGCATGGCATGCTGATTGAGACTGAGTGCCCAGAGGTCAATATGCAATCCCTGGTGTTGTATATTACCTATGACATGCTTGTAGTAAATGGTTCCCTTTGCCTCTTCCTTACCTGTTTGTCATTACTCAGCTCATCTAAAAAGCCATGTTGCAATATGGCCAAGTGTACAGGGACTTCCTGTCTCAAAGTCTGGGGCAAAGAAAGAGTGGCTCTAATTTAATTTATTTTTTATTTTGCAATAATGATAGTCTGTCAATTGAATCATTAAGGTTCTTAAATCCTAACTTCCTTTACTTAATCGTTCAGAGTTCTCATATTGTACAAAGGTGTCTTTTATCCTATTTAATGAGAGCTTCAGTGAACTTAAACCTGACTTTCTAACCACCTTGTTTTATTTCTAAGTCATCATACCTAGAAAGTTGAAATAAATCTATAAATTTTGTGATAGACATCCTAGATTTTATACCTTTGCTCAGCTGTATTAAAATACATGCATCTTGGTAGAGTCAGATATCTGAATTTCAGTTCAGGAGATTTATGTAACAGCTTGTCTACTTGAAAACTAACATTTTGTCAATGTGAGATATATATGTAAATTGAATATGTAGGCTCTCCAAAGTGCCATCAGACTTTGAGAAAGAGATTGTCATTGCCCATTCCATTCATGTCTTCTCTTTTTTCCCACACCAGTGTCTATAATTAATCATGCTTATTAACCTATATTATTGACTGCCACAGCAATACATCCATAGGTTCTAATTGCAATGCCTAGCAATAAATGCCAATAGATGCACCTTAATATGATACTAAATGCACCTCAAAGGTACCGTCTTGTACCTTTGTACCTTGCACACTGGTTTTCTTCACTGTTGGCAGGAGAAACCTGTGATCTGGAAAAGACATGAGAAATGATAGTCACGAAGTGTAGCACTTGGAAGCATTATAAAATGCATAAACCACAAACAAACAAAAAATGTTTTATCATTTTATATCTTCTGAAAGAACTTTGAAGTTTTGGAATCATGAATAAAGCTGTCTGAAAGAACTTATACTGTAAAGAAAAGGTACGTTTAGGATATATCAGGAGGCTGGCCAACTAGCTCAGTGGATTAAAACACCTGCAAGCAGGTACAGGGCCTGGGGGGTTCAATCCCTGGGCTTGCCCTGCCGACCCCACCCCTGGGGTACCCTGAGACAGCGATTGAGAGGAGGCACTTGCATGGTGGTGCATACCTGTAATCCCAGCTCTTCAGAGGCTGTAAACAGGTGGATCACTACGAGTCTGATCTAGTAGTGAGACCCTGAGCATCTTGTAGACCCTTTCATAAAATACAAAAAAAAAAAAAAAAAAGAAAAAAGATATATCAGAGTTTTAAAAAAGTCAGTTAATTATAAATCTCAACTTGTCCTTCAATATTTTTATTTTTTTAGGTCTATTGAAAGTTTGCTTCCTCTCTGTTTATAAGAATTGTTTGATTAAAAACAAGTCTTCAATGAGATGAAAAATATTTTGCTTTTGGATTTTCCTCTTTTAAAAAGGAGAAATCAAATGCCAGGACATAGGTCAATAGTACAGGCACCTACCTGGCAAGTGCAAGGTCCTGAGTTCAATTCCTGAAACTAAAAAAAAAGAGAAATCAGTGCTGTACACTGTAGCCTTAGGGGTAAACTATGACTTTGTTATCCACTGTCCCTGAAATTTTGGGGATGTGAATTCATTCTATGTACTGTGAAACTATAAATAGAAATATGAAGGATAAAGAGTATCTCCATGAATATTAAAGATATTTCTGATTTTCACAAAAACAAGCTATGTTATATAGGGATACATCAGTATAGAGTACCTTAAAACTGATGTCTCCCTCCTAAACATAAAGACTTGGAAATAGTAAGTTTGTAGGAGTAATGGATTAGAATGCTAAATGTCACATTTCCTTTTAGCTAGGTGAAAGTGTGGAGATCTCTGAATTACACATTCATGGTGTCTTTTTAGGTATTTGGAATTGTGGCACTTATCAAAGAAATCATGTAGCAGGAGTGAATGATATTATTATACACATGAACATCAAAATGTTAATCTTGACCCTCTTCTTTTACCCTATTCCCTAGCTAGAGATCTTACGTGTTTGTTTTGTTTTGTATTTTAAGAAGGGGCCTATAGGATGTTCAGGGTCTCACTACAAGATCAGACTCAGTGATCTACCTGTTTACAGTCTCCCAAGAGCTGGGATTATGGGGTGCCCCACCACACCCAGTCTCAATTGCCCTCTCAGTGTGCCCCGGGGATGGGGCCAGAAGGCCTAGGGATCAAACCCCCGGTTCCTGCTTGCAGGCGCTGTAATCCGCTGAGCTGTTTGGCTGACCCTGAGATCTTAGAGTTGTTTGATTCCTGGTTATAGTTTTGTCACCCTATTACTTGTATTAGATAATGTGACTCATACTTTCTTATTTTATTTTATTTTTGTGGAACTGGGGATTGAACTCAGGACCTTGTGCTTGCCAGGGAAGCACTTATTCCACTGAGCCACCTCCCCAGCCCCTACTCATACTTTCTTAAAGATACATCTAAAACATTTATTTCTTTCCATACTTGCCTCTAAGTATTTCCTTGCTGTTTGGCTGTCACTTTAGCTAGCTCAAAAATATATCCAGTAAACTACTTTAACAGCATATGAAGGCAGGATCTAGGAAAAGGGGATGCTGTAGCTGATGAGAGAACTACAAAGTCTCTGAGTACAGGACAGGATTCCATCTCCATCTAGGTAAACACTGTCTAACTTTTTATTTTTTATTTCTCTTCATTTTTTACTTTTTGTAACATTTAAATAACAGGATCATTCAAATATACTTTTAGATTTTTACAAATAATCAAAGTTTAGTGAGAAATAATACAGTCATTGTTTTTTCATTCCCTGAGGAAATGTTTGAGGAAAAATAAACTTTTGGAGGAGGAAAAGCCTGAAAATTTGAGAATATTATTGTCACAGCTTAATTTAAATGCTAAAATGTGCATCATTTGTTCAAATAATATTGACTTTTCGATTTCCTATTGGTCTGTGTTTTTAAAACTGTAATCATTTTCCATTGATAAAATGTTACAGTCATTAGTAAGGCTAGTTCTAAACTAGGTGTGAGTTGAAATTTATATTTGAATGAAGTGCTGCAGAGAATTGACTAAAAAAATGCTGTCCTAACAATGCAGAATACAAGAACTGGTTTCAAGTTAGTTGTTGTTTTTCGGTGTTGTGACAATAATTACAAGTGCAAGAATTTCATATTACAGAAACATGCTTGCAGTAGGCTTGTGTCTTAATCCCTTTCAAAGATTAATGAAAGAATATTAATCAATAATTAATAAATGAATGTTCTGAAATTTAACAAATTAGTTCCAAAGTTTCATAGACTATAGATATATTTTCTCTGGAAAAATGTGAACAGCAAGCTTCATATACATGACACACTAATGATTAAGTAAAAATAATTAAATGTAGGTATCTTGCCTGCGTATTTCACAACATAGCTTCATCTTTTGCAGTGTCTGAGGAAAACTAATGCATGCTATCTATAATTACTCTATTAAAGGCAGTTAGCCAGTTTCACTGGATCGTTCCTCAGAGGCAGGATGTGCACAAAGTTGATTCTCCAGGGCAGAGGGCACTGCTTTCTCAGTAGAATCAGGCAGCTGCAGTCTTTATGTCAGAAAGAGGTCTGAAGGAGTATATTTAAACTTTTAGGGGACAGGCATGAAACTGTTTTAATCCTGTTGAATTAAAGGTTGGACAATTATCTAAAATATAAGGAAAATATATGTTTGCTACATATGACAAAAGATTAAATGTTCACACAAAATTTTGCAGATTTTACCTTAATTTATCCTTGAAACTGTGTTCTATGAATGATCTTTTTGGGGAGGGCAGGACAGGGGATTGGACTCAGGCTCTTGCTCTTGCCAGGGAAGCACTTATTCCACTGAGCCATCTCCCCAGCCCCTTTTGTTTTCATTTATTTATTTTGAACTATCAATCAGCTTTTGGCCCGGAATTAAATTTCTGAATATGTTCCCTTCTTAATTGTTTAAATTATCCTTCCTTACTTCCAATCATGATTTTCCCTTTCTACAGCTAAATAGCAATTTTAAAATTCCAAATTAGGGAAAAAGCAACACGATTATGAGTGAAAGCCAGATAGCACTGATTCTTTGTAAAAGCTGATGTTTCAAATGCACTTTTCAGAGTGCCTTCTGAATGATTCTCTTTCTTGACTTACCAGCCTATTTGCTGTCCTTTCCCTTTCATTCCTGTTGCTACCATCTTACGTAGGACCTTTGCATTATTTATCATTCTTGTTTAGAGACACCTTTGATTTTACGTCTTTGTTTCATTCTTTGTCGAGCTCAGACACAGCATGGTACAAGTTTCAGCAGCAATGAGAACTTGTACAATTTTTGTTATAACTAGCTTTGAAATAGCATTTCAAGCCTCCGTCTGACAAAGATGCTTCAAATATTACATGAGTAAACCAGTGTTTACCTGACTCTCTGTTCTTAGGGAACCAAGGCGTCTATTGTGATAATAAATTCACAGGCAAATGCATACATGTGCCTAGATTAAGGACATTCTCATGCCTTCAGAAGAAGGTTTAGTCACAATTAGAGAAAAAAATTTTAATGTCAATGGCAAAATCATCAATACACCACCAGTGGAAGCCAAAATAATGCAACAGATAACTACAAAGTGGAAAATGAACACAGAAAAATGCAATCTGTAGTATAATTCTGTGGAAGGAAAATTTAAATATTGCTTTACTTTTGATACCACGTGTAACTGAATTTACAACTTTGAAATTGGAAAAGTGTCGGGCTTGTGCTCAGTCTGGAAAAAATAAGCGTAATAGCTATTTTTAGGTTTCTAGAACAATAGTAGTTATGTCAGGTGTTTTAGTTTATTCAGGAGATATATACGTCTGATTTTAGTGTGAGATGTTAAAAACCTAGAGAAAGCATTGTTCATATGCATACAGCAACAAAAATCTCCAGGAAATATACATTCACAGCTCTTTTGAAACTTCAGAGAGTTAAAATCACAGGACAACTAAAGAACTTTTATGTACGCAAAGAGAGGTGCTCCCGAGGAAAGGCCAGATGTAGTAGGTACACTAATTGAGTAATCAAAATAATTCTGCAAAAATGGTTATGCCACCAATGATAAGAATTAAGCATGAGTTAACTAGCAAAGTTCAGTGCAATAATAATTTGGAAATGTTAATAGGCTCTCCCCGTGGACCTCCCTGTACAATCACACACAAATTCTAGCAAGGTTCCTGGAAAGCTGTCCTTTGTGCTGGAGGCATGAAGGTGGGAGGACCACTGCCAAAAGAAAGCACAAAACTACCAGGACCTCCTCCCTGCTGTCCACTTAAAACAAGACTGAAATACTATTGGAAGAGCAGCACTTGCTGCCAGCTTGATAGCAGGTGATAACACACTGCCACTGAGGAAAACAGAAAAAAAAACTTCTTTTTTCTTAGGACTGAGACAAAATATAAGACGGACCCAAATCTATACCTGGGAGAGCAGCGGTAGCACTATGCAGGCTGCATCTATGAGGGGCAAGCACACAAAGCTTGTGCTCAGACATCTTAATCGTAGGAGAGAAGAGGTCTTTCTCTGTGTTGTACTGTTTGACAACTGATGCACTCTAAGTCTTCTTGGAGTATAGCAATATAGCTGAGAAAGTTTAAAGGGGGAGAAGAGAAAGACAGACAGACAGACAGACAAACAGTCTATTTGAGAGAGTGAAAAAGAGAGACCAAAGCTGCAGGAAGGATATATATTAAGAATAATTCAATGACAAATCAATCGCTACTCTTAACACACAGTGCTTTAGTCAAAATTGAACTCTGGGACTATCCATAACAACAATGACAAATATCACCCAGCTTCTGCCTAGATTAATCCAATGTCCACAGTGTCCATTTCCAGGCATAAAAATTTACTTATCTTAGTCTCTCATGGTGTACACAAAATGCCTGCCACGAAACTTCTATAGCATATGGAAAAGCAAGAAAAAACAATACACTGCCAAGTGAAAAAGAATCACTAGAATCATACTCAGATGTTATGCAGATTTTGGAGCTATCAGAAAATGGAACTTAAATAACCATAATTAATGTGTTAAATACTCTAGGGGAAAAGTTTGACAACATTCAGGAACAGATGTCCAATTTCAGCAGAGAAAGAGAGACAGAGAGACAGAGAAGGTGAGCTTAAGAATGGATCAAATGGAAATTGTAGGTACTAAAAGCTTAGTAACTGAGATTCTGAGCATCTGTGACAGCTTCATCTTTAGATTTGACAGAAGCAGTATATAAGTGAACTTTAAGACAGGTCAATAGAAATCATGCAGAAAGCAAAGCCAAAGGGAAAGGAGTGAGGGAAAATATTAAGGAGCTGTGGATAAGTATCTAGTAGTCTAACTTAAATGTAATTGATATCCCAGGGAGAGAGAACCATATAGAAGAGTTATTGAAACATAATAGCCATGAATTTTTTTAAAAATAGCAGCACAGGGCCAGCCAAATAGCTCAGCATATTAAATCACCTGCAAGTGGTGGGTTCAATCTCCATGACCTGGCATGCTGGGGCGTGCTGAGACAGCTATTGAAACTGGGCATGGTGGCATGCCCTGTAATTCCAGCTCTTGAGAGGCGGTAAACAGGAGTATCACTATGAGTCTGATTTAGTCATGAGACCCTGAATACCCTGTAGACCCTTCCCTAAAAAAGCAAATAAAATAATAGCACAAACTAAATTACAGATCTAAGAAGTATAAGAACAGCATATAGAAAAAGCAAAATGAAAGTTAAAGCAAAAAACACACACAGATATTGAATTTATATATATATATATACATATATACATATATATGTGTGTGTATATATACATATATATATATTCATATTCATATATGTATTCAATCTACTGAAAATCAAAGAGTGAGAACAGCTAAAGGCTGGCAGTGGTGGGGAATTCAGGTTACATCAGAGGAACAAGGAATTATAGAAGACAAGTCAAGAATGTCATAAACCAATAGAAATAAAATGATGTCTAAAGCTTGGAAGGGGCTTGTGTGTTAACTCAATTGTCTAAAGTGCTTGCTTGGGCAAACCAAGCCAGGAACAGGGGCCTGAGGTTTGAGCCCCAGCTCCACATGCCACACCAGATTCACCCTTAAGGCAGCCTGAGCCAGCCAAATAAAAGAATCCTTGTCAACTTTTTAGGGCCTGCCAAATAGCTCAGTGGCTTACAGCACCTGCTTAGGCGGATATGGCCAGGGTTAGATCCCCACCATGCCATGCTGGCCCTGCCCCTGGGACATGCTGAGATGGTGATTGAGACTAGGTGTGGTGACATGAGCCTGTAATCCCAGCATTTAGGAGACTGAACACAGGCAGATCACTATGAGTCCGATCTACATAGTGAGGCCGTGTAGACCTTATAGACCCTATACTAAAATATGCAAAAGAAGAAAAAAAAAACTTGGAAAAGTTGAAGCAAAATCGCTACAGAGTATTTTGTATTCAGTTGATATTATTGAAAATAAAGAGAAATAGAAATCTTTCTTAGACAAATAGAAACAGAAAGAATGTCAGCAGATATGCTTGGCAAGAATTCTTAATGGAAGAAATGAAGAGTTAGGAAACTACATAAAACTAAAAATAAACTTGCCCTTGACAATCTCAGATATAGACATACCTGTCCTGTTGTCACATGAGATTTATGATTCATGTTGTGGTCAACATGTGACCTTTGAGTTAGATTGCATCATATTAAAACTAATACATTAACAAAATGATAGTATTCACAGTTCTGTAGCTCATGTCTCCTACCACTATAAGTGCTTTGCAAGAATGGCATAAGTATATGTAAGGTTTTATGATGTATATTAAAAATTAATGATCAATCAGAACTGTGTATCTAATATGTTACAGAGGAGAAAGAAGAACCATTACAATTAAAATCTGAATGATCCAGAAATTCATTTGCTATTCCATATTTCTATGGCTTAATGAATATAATTTGTATTGTCATATTATTACAGTATTCTCCTGCCCAAAATTAGCATACTCTCATTCTAATTAAAAATATTAAAATGTTTGAGCTGTTTGAACCTTTGTAATAACACACCCATATGCATGAACTAAACTTTTGTAATTCATCAAGGGACTTCAACCTATTGTAAAATTATCCCAAAATACAATGCTAACATTTAACAAGTGCTATAGATACAAAATATTATGGGCTAATCGTGTAACATATAATAAAATGAATATGATATTGCTTTCATATTTTCCTTTTAGATAAATTAGTAACCTAGTAAGTAAGTTAAGTTGCTGTTTTCAGCTTTTAGGGATAATGAAAATACCCTCTTACCACAATAATGGCTTTTTGTTATGAAACTAACATTTCAAAGTAGTCATTCCTTTCCTATACTTATTTACATAAACTGTTATACTTTACTTTCTATAGTATCAAAGTATAAATTAACACAACATTTTGAAGAAATATTTTAGCAAATATAATTTAGATTTAGTAGTGAGAGCACCCAATGCCCTGTAGTTAGAGAATGAAATTAATTTAATCTTCTATGGTTTTTATAGAAATGTAAATGCTTTAAAAGTGTGAAGGAGAGACAAATATAGAAATTTCTATTGTCTTACGCAGTTGTTTATGGTCATAGAGATGATCTCTTCCAAACTGTTCACATCAAACATATGTACATTTAGGTGACCCTAAAACTTACCTGTTGTAACCCATTTATATCATATATAAACTCTTGTGACATAGCAAATTATCACAAGTCCAGGACTTGGTGACAAAGCTGGATCTCTAAATTATTTTCCTGCATTTTCAAAAGCTATGTGCTTTAAGATTTCTGGGTAAGTGGTACTGCTAATCAGATAAGAATTCTGTATATACAAATTGAATTTGCAGTATGATGGCCATGCGCTGAACTGAAGCAGTGAATGTGTCAAATGTGTATCATGCTTCTTCTCCCCAATGCCTAGGACTCATTTATTGTTCATAGCATGTTGATGTGGGGCACTGACCTTTTAGAATAAAAGTATACATCCAACATAAGGAAGCTACCTCGGAGGGACATAAGTACTCTCAATTATGGTTGGGTGCTGAGAAAATCAGTGTATCTACATTATAGACTAGTGATACAAAATCTTGGAAATGGAAAAGTCTGAGGTGATGGTTAACCCTTTAAATGTGCTTCAACAGTGCATTGCAGCATATAAATTAAAGAAGGTATCAGTTAAACATGTAGTGATTGGCAATCATTGTATCAGTAGAAAATGTCTTCAAGTGATGGACAATTTACATATGATGCAGGAGATTTGTGAAATGTTGACTCCCACATCAGTTATAATTTACTGTGCAAATGTTTGCATGAATCTTCTTAGCTCAGCCCTTGAACACTCTCTTGTCTCTATTATTCCGCCCCATGTGTGCCCTTCTCATCATCATATGTGACCTGATTTTTCCTTGTGCCATCCACAGAACAACGTAAGCCCAGGGCTCTGGGCCTTTTAGCATCCGCTCTCCACAGCAGTGGAAACTCGAATGGGAAATCAATAAATTGATGTTGAATTTTGTATACCTTTCAAATGAACCTTGTTCAGATAAGTACGTTTGTCTATAAAAAATTGTTTCATTATTAGTCAGCTTCCAAATCTGTAAGCACTAATACTACAATATTTGAATCAAAATGAGGTTCCCTAGGGGAAAATTTTAGCGGCCTTTGCACAGCCTTTGACAAGCCTTGTCATTTAACTGCCATCTAGGATGCTGTAAATAAAACTTTCATTTTTCTAAACTTCCTTTGTCTATATAGATATACAGTAACTATGGGATGGAGAAACTGTTGTTATTATAGGCCACCCATCAAACTTTAACTTACACAGATTGAGGAAAACCCCAGATTTTAGATGTGATTTACTGTTCTAGAACATCATTCTAATATGGAATGTCAATTAATACCTGAAGTTAATGAAGTGCTTAATTAATCAGAACTTTTATAATTAACACAGTATTTTATTTATTAACTATTTCTTGTGTTTCAACTCATACGAAAAAAGAAACAGCATTATGACATATATGGCACTGCAATTCCTTCACAGAAGTGTGCTGGTTAAAATCAGTGCCTTGCAGCCACCCAACACTTGGGCCCTGTACCTTTATTAGCCGTTTTTAAGCTAGAAAATGCAGTACACAGGGGACATTTTTTTAAACTTTTATTTTTTAATAACTAGAGAATGAGTTTCTTTGCTCTTATATAGAGGCTTAGCTAAAAGATGCAAAACATTAAAAATAAGATATAATGTAGGGTTGAGCTGTCAAGTTTAAATTATTACATAGTTTGGCAATCTGAAAATATTTAAGACTGCAATAATTTTTTCAAATAATGAAATACAGATGATACATCTGGCCATCCAGGAGTTAAGAATTTGAAATTGTCTTTTTATTTATTGCTTCATTTTTCATTCTATGCTATGATTCTATGCTACTGTTAGTAGCTGTGATAAAACAGTTAAGACAGTCACATAGACTTAAAGATTTCCTGACTGATCTACTACTTTAAGGTAATCTGAACCGCTGCATAATTCCTTAAAGCTACCATTTACTGTATTCAGTTGAATGTTCTCATCCTATTTCTAAATCATCAACAATATTACATACAAGACTTCTGCCTTTAAATGGATTGTAGTTTGTATAAATTCACACAAATTATGTTTATAGTCCTTTTTTAAGGAAAGCATAGATCTGACAAGATAGCTCAGTGGATTAAACACCTGCTTAGGAAAGCAGAGGGACTGGTGTTTGATTCCAGGCACCACATGATTTGCCAGCCCTGCCTCTGGGCATTCTGGGCCAGCCACTGAGACTGGGTGTGGTGATGCACACCCATAATCTCAGTGCTGGGGAGGCTGGATACCAGAGGATCACCATGAGTCCAGGCAGTGTGGTGAGACCCTGCACCAAGTACGTTAAAAAAAAAAATACTAAAATAAGATAGAAGAGAAGCATACTTTAGTTATGAATCTCTGGAAATCTTAATGTAAACTTGATAAGATATTTAATCTTTTTAATGAAACTGAAAGGTAGGCATTAGCCTCATTCTTTTTTTTTTTTTTTTTTTTTTTTTTTTCCAGAACCCAGGATTGAACTCAGGCCCTTGCACTTGCCAGGGAAGCGCTTATTCTATTGAGCCATCTCCCAGCCGCTAGCCTCATTCCCAAATGAAAAACCTGATACTCTGATTATATGCCTCTATTAATTTGCTGCAGCTGTCATAACATTACCACTAAGCTCATGAGTTGCAACAGAAACAGTGCTTTGCACCCCAACTCCAAAGCCAAGACCTTGGCTGCATTGGTTTCTTCTGGATGTTCAGAGAGGTCCATTCCATCACAGTTAGCTCTCTGCTGGTGGCTGCAGCATTCTTGATATCTCTTGCCTTGTGGACTCTGCTTCACTCCCACGCTCTTCATGCCATTTTTCAAGTAGTCTGTCCTTTTTATATCTCCTTGTTTCCATTTTTGTCTCTTAAGACCATTGGAACAAGGCCACCTTAAATGCAAAATGCTGCCATAACCATCTCTAGGCCCTCAACCTAATTAAATGTATAGATTCTCTTTCCAAATAATGTCATCTGAGGCCCAGAGAGTTATAATGTGTAGGTATATTTGAGAGGGACACTGTTTGCTGCCATCTGCCACACCGTGCAATAGCTGGCTCAGAATTCAGCTTCCATTTTTTTTTAACTTGGTAGTAAAAATACTTTCCATTGTTTTGTACAATCTCAGTAGCAATTAATGCTTTAACAAGATGACTAAAAGGGAATGCCTGAATTCAAGATACTTGCACACTAGTGAAATAAGGTCTTCTTTAATTTCAGAAAAACTGACAATGTAACGTCACTGAATTATTGAGAGAGATTGTAATTTAAGCTAGTAATAAAATATATTTGTGTATAAAGCCCCTTAGTTTCCATACATCTTCTGCATCCTTCACCATTTAGAAATAAGCAAAATGGAAAGAATTCAATTAGATACAATGCATATTAGTTGCTACAGGAAGTAAATACTTGGAATTTCTGGTGTGTCATAAGGTTAGTAAGCCACATACAAAGAACATTAATTTTTGAAGAAATATGAAATTATGAAATGGAAAAATAAAACATTAGCTCTTATTAAACAGGCTTCAAAAATACTATAAAAGATGGTACAACAAAACTTACTAGAGTTTTATGACCTAGAGGTCGTATATTTGCTTTTTAAGGAAAAAAGTGCTAATATTACCAAATTTGGGTTTTTAAATATCTTAATGTAGAAAATGCCAAGAACATTATTTTTTATAAAGATCATGAGTAGTTATTTTAGAAAAAATAAGAACCAATAAATACATATTTTTTGTAATACTGACAATCCAGCTGAAGGTTTTTGTACAGAGTGACATTGTCTTTTATATTCACCCAAATAAAATATAGACTGCATTCAATGAAGAAGAAATCTTTAGGTCTGTCTCTGTTCCTGATGTTTCATTATTATGATTGTTAGAGAATAGTGACTCATTAGTAAGAAACATCACAGACGGGCGAGATAGCTCAATGGTCTGAAGTGCCTCATTAGGCAAGCTTAGGCAGGTGCAGGGGACCACTTGCTACACTAGCCCTGCCCTCAGGGTGGGCTGAGCCATGCCCCCAAAAATAATAATAATAATAAGTAAAGAAAGAAAGAAAGAAGTATCACAGTTATCCTCTCTGTTCTTTCACAGTGAGCATCACCTTGAACTAGTCAGTCTTTGTAATTATATGTAAGTAGCTTGTTTCAAAAAATGTTTGAATATATTTCATTTTGGGATTATTTTATAGGAAACAAATCTCAATTAGAATTCAACTGTCAGTGACTTCATTGAAACCACAGATTACTGTCTACAAATCCAGGTAGAGTTTGGAAGAAGAGGGATAGGAGAAAGTATAGGAACAGACACAACAAGGAATAAGACAGAAAAAAGTGGGATTTAAAATATTTAGGTTCTTGTGTTTACTAGGATGAACTCACATTCTTTTCTCACTTCTTTCTCGCCCCTGTTTGGCCTTCCTTCTTGTGATTTTCTTCCACTCCTTTCTCTCAAATACTGTATCTTCTCTAGGCCTACCAATATACCTTAAATCCAAGACTCTATTCCATTAATAATTTTTTTTTTTGTTTTACAAAGAACTTTAATATAGAAGAACATTTCCAAAGTCCATTCAGATCCAAGGCCATGGGGGAAGTTCTACAGGGACATGGTAAGCCAGATTTCACAGGACAGCGGCCACGACTCTAGTCACATATGCTTGCGGCAGGAGACACGACACAAGTCTCACTAGAGGCTGATCTTTTCTGTGACGCGCAGGAATTTCTGCTCCTTGACCTCGCCGTTCATCTCAGTCAGCTTTGTCAATCATTCCCTATAGCTCCTCCTCAGTCAGGGTCTTGCTCAACTCCTTGGCCACACACTTGATTTCTGAATGATATTTTCCAGGTTTCATCATCACCGAACAGCTTGAAAACTGTCAGAAGTTCTCCCGTGGTATTTTCCTCAGACACTTTCTCGGTCATCACAGTCAGAAAGTCACTGACGTTCACTTCGCCTGTCCCGTCCTTATCAGTCTTGCTTATAATTTTCTTTCTTTTTTTTTTTTTTTTTTTTTTTTTTGGCAGAACCAGGGATTGCACTCAGGCCCTTGTGCTTGCCAGGGAAGCACTGAGCCATCTCTTCAGCCCCTATAATTTCTTTCTTGGGCTCAAAGCCCAAGAGATCAAAAGCTTCCTGGGTTTTCTGTTTCTGCTCTTCAATCAGCTCTAGCTTAGGACTCATCTTTTTTCTCAGGGCACTTGGCACCATGTTTGCCTTTTTAAAATTGTAGGCCATTGCATCTGGACTCTAGGATCATTGTTAAGGTCTCCATTAATAACTCTTAGAATTTTTTCTGGGTTTCCTTCTCCTGGCTGGGCAAAAACAAATCATTCTTGCCAAATGGTTAATACAGTAGATAAAAGGATAGGGGCATAAAATAATAAAAATTTAATGATAGAATTTTAAAAGTTCTATCATTTAGAACATTGGGAGATGGCTCAGTGGAATAAGCGCTTCCCTGGCAAGCTCAAGGGCCTGAGTTCAATCCCCAGTTCCACCAAAAACAAAAATTTAGAAGTTAATACTTATATAGAAAGAAGTAGATTTTTTTCTTTCTCTAATAGCACTGGCTTTTTTGGCAATTAGAATGGTATTGATCAAATTCACTATCATTGTCTCATTTGTTTAGTCCCGAGCCACTTGGTGCTGCACCTGGAAAGTCACCTGGCCCAGTGGGGATGGAAAGTAAGGCAATTGCTAACTATTATCTTGCTTATTCAGCTGCAAAATAAAAGATAAATGATCTAAGATTATGGTCACTCATGGGTCAGGTTGTATATTGGGGGCATTTGAGTATCTCTTAATAACAAGCCATAATTGGGGAGCCAGAAGAAGAAAAATGATTCTTTTATCTTTCACAAATTGTTAGTCATTTTTTGTAATACGCTTTAAAAATGAATTCATATTTCCTTGATTCTTTTATTCAGCAAGCTTTTAATGTATTACTTAAAATTTAATTGGTGTATTAAAATAAGCCACTAAGATTTAATTTGATTTTTGACTGGAGAAGTTGAAGAATTTAATAGAGAAGATTTAACTATAATACATTAAAGTGATAGACATCCATAAATAATTGGTTTTACATTTTGATTTCCATTTTAAAGATTCTTGTTAGGTTGAGTTCAACTCCCAGTACTATTATAGTATTCAATTCAGGACATGATCCTTATGGCTAGCAGTATTCAACTGATTTATTTATTTGTAGTATGTACTTTCTTAATTTGCGACCGAGGAAAAAAACTAAAGAGTTTATTTTAAATTTGGAATATAGACAGGTTACTTTGACTATGAAGTCATCTTTAAATAGTTCAAGGTAAAATTGAACTTTTCTTCTGAATCTCCATTTTGAGTGGCCTGAGTCAATTCTGCTGTTTTCTTTGATGTAGCAAAATAAACAAGGTACAAAATATACAAAAAATGATTGTAGTTCTTTGAAGTATATATGCTACTAAAGTATTTATCAAAGATATTTAGCCATATTTGGGTATGATTACCCTTGTATAGTTCCCAGTAATATAATTTCCACTTCTACACGTGAAGACATTGAGGCAATGTGGAGGAGGAGTTACTTGCCCACGCTGTTGCTGCCAGTTATTCATTGAGCTGCCATTTGTTCTGTAACACCTTGCTCAACTGCAGCACTCAGAGGTCAAAAATTTGAAAGACTGATTGTTATATATACCTCAGCCAAAAGAAAAGAAAATTCATTTTGTTTGAAAATTTGTATGTTAATAGGATCTCCTTTTTTATGGACAGTCTTTAATGTCTAGGAGAGGGAGCTGGGATGAAATTGCTTTGGGAAATCCTACATGGTCCCCTTCTAGGAAGTTACATTGTTTAAAGTTAGATCAGAGCAGGAAGTCTGCATGTTTGAATGGCTCACTGGCAGTGTCCTTGGAGGACAGGTGGGTGGGAATGTTATCCCTGGAACTGAAACCTGTAAATACAGGAAAAAACATAGAAAGGGGGCTGGCAACAGGATCAGATAAGCAAGTACAGAGACTGAAAACAAGACTAAGAAAATCATGTAACAAAGTTGATTTTTCATTTAGATGAAACTTATGATTTTTAAAAATTTTTTTTATTTTTACCCGTGTAAGAGTCATGTCCCATGTGATTGTGGTAGACTCAATATAAAGAACAACAACAACAAAAAGCACTCCCACATATTACCTGCCTCCAAGGTATAATCTGGGTCAGCCTGCAGTGGCTTGACTAGAAGACTGAGGATCGGATAGTGTTGCCAGAACCCAGGAAAGCACCCCTACCCACTGGTTGCCTGGGTGTAGTTTACACCAACAGCTGCAGCACTACCTGAGATCTGTCCAAAAGGCATCTGCTTAGAAGCAGAGCTTCAAGAACAAGCTGTATGTGTGAGGCCAACATTTATGTCACAACAATGTCTGTAGGTAATTTGACTAGATCCTAGCCTTAAGAGTCACTATTGTTGACAAAAATACTATTATCATAAGTTTATGTTAGCTGCCGGGTGTGGTGGTGCAGGCCTACAATCCTAGCACTTGGGAGGCTGAGACAGGAGGATTGTTGTGAGTTTCAGACCAGCTTGAGCTACAAAGTGAGCTTAAGGCCAGCCTGAACTGCATAGTGAGACCCTGTCTCAAAAAGACAAATAAAAAAAAAATAAGTTTATGTTAAAATATTTAAGCTCTGTGATACCCTAAAAGAAGGACACCTGTCCTGAATTTAGTGAAATTCTAATTACACTGTGTTAGAATATAATTCGTTTAATGAGCTTTTGTGTATACAAAAGTCATGACTATAGATGTGGAGGTTAAAATGTTTTTTACAAGCACAAGAACCTCTGAGAAATTATTGCTGAAGTTCATTTCACAAAGCCCCATCTACACAGTTTTGATAGTTAAAATAATTGCTGCTTTGGATCCCATAGCACTATTCTGAGTGCTAAACCTCTGCTAATTTAAGACTGACCTGTAAATAGCTATCATTAGTATCAGTCCTTTTTATGCATGAAAATGCAAAACTAACTAGTTTGACTTCAGAACTTGATACTTGACACACAAGATAACAACTAAGAAAAAAAGCACAAGAAAAACATTTTTATGCAGCTTATTTAAAAAATACAAGGTAGGGGCCGAGGAGATGGCTCAGTGGAATAAGCGCTTCCCTGGCAAGTGCAAGGGCCTGAGTTCAATCCCTGGTTCTGAAAAAAAAAAAAAAAATACAAGGTGATTTGATTTTATTTACCTAAATGTAATAAATAGAAAATCATAACGTTCTATGAAAATAATAAAAATCTACATGTACTTTTTTCTCTCAATTTTAAAATATAGGTATTAGTCATCATAATATCCGAAGACAACATTATTAAATTAAAACTCACTTTATAATTATACTGCATTAAATAACACTCACTTAAGTTGAATTGCTTCCTCTGTTATATCCAATCTCAGCTGAACGCAATGGTGGAAGTAAAAGAAACATGAATAGCACAAGTCACTGTTTAGTTAGAAACTCAGTAAACACTACTGTTTTCCCTTAGTCTAGCTTTCCTTTTCTCTGGAAGTAATGGGTATTTTGTTGCCTTGACTTTGGAGTGCAGTTTTAAGACTCAGTAAGACCCAGATCTTTCTGAAAGAAAATTAGTGAATCTTTCAGTACAACCAATATCAGTCGTCTCACCAGAGTCTACTATACAGCTATTCCAAATAGTTTTATATGATCACATAGCTGAACTATATTTGCAGTTTTATTTTTTTTTTCTGTTATCTGCTATATGAATGGCTTTCTCATAATGGGAATTTTATAAAAATTGTTTATTAAAATGTCTGGTTTTGGTATCTACTAATTATATTAGATAAATTGCAACTCTGAATAAGACTTGAAGGCACCATTTTTAGTGCCAAGGAAACAAAGTAATGTATGTTCCAGGCAGTATAAATGAAGCCTCCCTCAGTTCTGTAATGTATTAAAGAGCTAATGACTTTCTGAGGCTGAGACATCTGTGTCTCAGGTAGATACTAATTGAATGGTGCTTCTTAAAAAATAGTTAATTCTTCAAATTCTGAATGAATTATTCCAATATTTTTGTAATAATGGTTCTTCCCAGCCCATGTTTGTAGAAATGCTATTCTTTAAATTTGAACTTTATGCATTTCTGTGAAAGGCAACATATTTCTGAAAAATTTTAATGAAAATATTAATGACAGGGGCCAGAGAGAAGGCTCAGCGGATAAGTTCTTCCCTGGCAAGCACAGGGAATGGGTTTAATTCCTAATTCTGCCACCAAAAAAAAAAAAAAGAAAGTATTAATGACAATAGTGAGAAAAGTCATAATCAGTGTAAACAATTAAAGCTATCATTAAAAGTGCCTATCATCAAGGTGAATTTTCAGTTATATATAATAGATACCATACATTTTTCAGTGAGAATAGTAATAACCTCTTTATTTTTAAAAGATTTTATTTATGTATGTATTTATTTATTTATTTATTTGGTACAAGGTCTTGCTATGCAGTGCACACTCATAGTGATCCTTCTGTCTCAGCCTCCCCAGAGCTGGGATTACAGCTATGTGCCACCATGTCTGGGTTTGGTGGCCTGCTCTGCATGGAGTATATGGTACTGGGAGTCAAACCTGGTCCTTGTGCTTGCTAGGCAGGTGCATAAACTGACAAGCTATTTCCCCAGCATCTTTATATCACACCATCTCTAGCCAGTGTTCAAGACACATTACAGAATGCTACTTGTATCTTTGCTTATATACCTAATTTTAAAATGTTGGGATATAAAGAACATTTTTAGAAGCATACAGGCGCTAATTGCTTCATCATGAAGAAAAATAAAAACAGAGGCAGTGGAGAGCAAATATATGATATTCTCAGCAATACAAGGCAAGACGCCTGGCATATTTGCATTTGTATCAGGCATTCCTACTGTGTACAGTTCGGAGGAGTATGTTGATAAATATGCTACTACTTGGTAATGAAGCAATCTGCACAGATTTTGTGGAGTGTAGGTAAAGATCAGATTATCTGATTATAGAGAGCTGTATGAGTTTTTTTGTAGGTAATTTCCTTTAATGTAGATAGTAGCGAATGTGTGTTTTGTTACTACATTGCCTACTGAAAGATTAGGAAAATTTATCTTTCCTTATGAATTAATTGTTATGATGCAAGTTTTAAGAAATGAAGTAGTAAGAGGGAAATAGATGAGTTACTTACTTATGGGGACTGCAGTATATGCCAAGTAGCTGAAAGTATGTTCTCCTAGAGTGACTTTGATGTTGAATTATGTAAGGAAATAATTTCTATTTATAAAATAATCTAGGGGAGTTGTTTATTGGTTTTTATGTATGGAAAAGTGTATTTACACACTAGAGCTATAGGATGCACTAAGCGAGCGCTCAGTTCTCTCTTATTGGTAAAACTTAAATATGCTTTGCTCTGTGCGACCCAGTGAACTTTATTGGCAGATGTCTTGGCTCTGTCGGGTTGGTACTGAATATTGAAATCAGTCACCTGCTATTAAGACTCAGTTTAAAGCTGAGCACCGAAGCTTGTCTGTAGCACACCTATAACAGAAAGAAACAGCAAACGAAGCGGCCACAGTGATGAGGCGATGGCACTCTGTGAGCCCGGGAAATCGATGAGGCAAAGTGGGCCGCTCTCTTCTCATTGCTTTTTCGATTTTGCTTGCTTCTGAAGCTGGATTCAATTACTCAATTACTTTATGATCCTTTTCCTTCCTCCTCCCCTTTCTCTTTGCTCTATCCATTTTTCTATCTTTCTCGCCCTTCCTTTCTCCCTACTTTTTTCCCCCACTGTGTATTTCTTTCTCGCGTGGCATCGTGAAATGTATTACTTAATAATAACCGAGTTCCCACAAAGGACAGCAATTTGTATTGCAGATCTATCTATCTATCTTCCCAAACTCAGGGCATATATCCAGCAGTGTTCCAACAGGGTATCTTATTTGGATATAGATTCAATCATTTAAAATGTGTAGGTGTCAAAATAAAATAGTAATAGTTTTGAACATCTTCACCATAGTTTATCTCCATACATGCCGACTCATTTTCAGGTCATAAAATCTAGAACTCTTCTTTTCTCTTTTTTTTTTTTTTTCTTCTGCTTTCACACCAGCCTTTATTTAAGCAGCTCTACTGCTAGCTCTACCTTCAAAAGATGCCATAAGTCCTCCCATTTAAGTTTATTTCTGCTGTGACCGTCTTAATCCAAGCCTACATCATTTCTTATTTACAGAATCTTCCTGATTGATCATCTATTTTCTGTCCTCATCTCTCTGCACATCTGATCTCCACAGGGCAGAGGAATAATCTTTTAAAACATAAATCAGATTAGATAAACCTTCTACATAAACCTGATCTATTTAAAATTCTCCTATGGCTTATTTATTGTGATGTAAATCCAAACTTCTTGCCACAGGTTGAAAGGCCTTCTCATTCTATCCTGGACTTGTTTTCCTCTGATTTCTGACTGCCTTCTCTTCTTATTGCCACTACATTCCTTCCACAGTGGCTTGATATCTAAATCTTCTCATGCTGCCAGCTTTGCCTTTGCTATGCTGCCTGCCTAGATGTTTTTCCCAGATCTTTATTTTTCTTCTCATCTAAGTATCAATTTAGATTATATATTTCTTTTCTCAGAGCATTTACTAGTATCTGAAACTATTATAAACTACTTAATTTTTAACTTATTGTGCTAAATAGAGCATAAAAATCTGAAATCAAAGAATGCTTTGATCTTTTCATTTTCATGTATTCAGTGCCACAACAGGGCTCGCACACACATGGTAATTGTCACCCGAGTAAGTTTACAACAACAAATTTTCTTCCAGTTTCACTATTTACCAATGAAAATGTACAGACACTTATGACAGCCTCAGTAGGCATTGTGAGAGAGTATAGAATGGTCTTCAGAATTGTCTCAGCCTTCTTAATGATGTTCAGTCACCAGAATGCATGAGATGAGTCGCAAGTCATTTACTAAATGCTTTCTGAAGAGATACCCAGAAGCAGGGTTAGGAAGTTAGATGGATCGGTCCATCGGTGCTACTGGCCCAGGGCTCTAGGGAGTTCAGCAGTCTTAGAGAACGAAACACAAAACTGATGCTAGGGTCCAAAAGAGCATAAGACAACAAAAGTAATGTGGTTTTCTGAACAACATACTAAAATTAAGAAAACATTGAAAACTAGATTTAGTTGGTAATAGTGTATTGATATTGACTCATTACTTGTAACACAGTATGTAATTATATTAATAACGTAAATGTACATGGAAACTGTATCTTAAATTGATTTGTAAGTCTTACACTTCCGAGAAATAAAGCCATCAGAAAGAATGTATTTCTCATATTTTAGAAAAGAAAATAAATGCTAAAGTACATATTTTTGTGGTATTAATACACAGTCAACTCTATTCACTGTTAAGCTATCTTTTTCCAATTAAACTGAAGCAAAAATATATTACTCATCTTGCCAATTAAATAGTGAATTTCTATGGCTTAAGGCTCCAAAAAACACATTATTTTGCCATCGGTGACTATCTAGAAATATTAAATTAAGATGAAATTCAGAATTTTATTGAAGCTTCCACTTTTACAGCAAAAATGTTGAACAAGAATTTGTGTTAACATAAGCCAAGTTACATTAATATATTATGTTTTAGAATTAATCTAATGGGGCTATAATTATCCTTCATTGTTTTTAACATTAAAAATACATCAATTAAGAGAAAGTCAAATTAAATAAAAATATTTAAACATAAATTATGGGAAGATAATAAGTATGCATCCTATACAATTTTAATTTATATGAAGGATTTCCTGAAATGACAGGTAACCCTTAATGAAAATATGAGGGATAAGATTTGTCTTTTTTTTCTTTCTTCTTTTTCTTTTTCTCCTACTTTTCATCCTCCCCCTCTTCTTCCTCCTTCTTCTTCTATTAGAACTTTAAGCTAGTTGATGAAACATAACTACAAGATTAAATACCTACTAACACCTGCTATTCTAGTAATGTGAGTGCACATTTAAAACAAGGAAATTTTATTAGATTAACATATTGCCAAATAGAATTGCAAAATATTTGTCTTCAACTTTTCTTTCTTAAAAATTATTTTGATAATTAACTTTGTTTACTAATTTAAATAATTTCATATAATATACACATATACATTGTAGAGTGACATTCCATAATTCTTCAGTTCATATACCCAATCATTTAAAACATCCCACCTTAAAAATCCCTTGTGGTGCTGGGGAGATAGCTCAGTAGAATAAGTGCTTCCCTGGCAAGCACAAGGGCCTGAGTTCAATCCCCGGTTCTGTCAAAAAAAAAAAAAAAAAAAAAAAAAAAAAAAAAAAACCTTAGGAGCTTAAGGATTTAGCAATCTAGATTAATTTCTAAATTTTCACACACTACGTACTCTTCTTTTCTGTAATGGAGGGCAGCCAGAATTTAATTAGATCACACAGTTCTCACCACAGGATAAACTATATTTTAATTAGTACCATATATTGTTTCAGATGTTTATCTAGACACGCTGTTAACACTATGAGCAAATCACATAAAAACCCACCATGTTACTGGACATTTGCTCATTTATTGTTTATTGTTTTCATTTATAGAAGTATATCTGCTTCTTTAGCAGGTTACCAAAGGAATGGGAGTTAAATATCTTCTATGGAACTGGAGATTGAACTAAGGCCCTTGCGTTTGCCAGGGAAGTGCTTATTCCATTAAGCCATCTCCTCGGCTCCATGGCTTAGCTTTTCTGAAACAAATTTGTTTTAAAGAAAGTATGGAATTACTTGATGCTGCTGGGTTGTGAACATTTTTTAACGTAGTATAACTTTCAAAAGCCTAAAAACTAAACATCAATATTTTTGGTGAGTCTTCAAAGCTGCCCTCCTACTCAGGGACACTATTTTTTTTTTTTTTTTTTTTTTTTTTTTTTTTTTTTTTTTTTTTGTCTTTTTGAGACAGGGTCTCGCTATGCAGTTCAGGCTGGCTTTAAGCTCACTTTGTAGCTCAGGCTGGTCTCGAACTCACAACAATCCTCCTGCCTCAGCCTCCCGAGTGCTGGGATTACAGGCATGCACCACCACGCCCGGCTCTCAGGGACACTATTAATACATAAGTTTCCATTTGCAAATAGGAGTGCCCATTTCAATGCTTAAACACACCCACTCTTCATTCTTGAGCATACTTTTGTTAAAAACAACTTTATCAAGATATATATAATTTATATATTACAAAATTCACTCACTTGAAATAGTTACATAATCCTTAATATGATCAAAAAGTTGTCCAATGTTATTGCAATCAATGTTTAGAACATGATCAGCCTGGAAAAGTGAACCGAGACATCCATTAGAATTCATTCTTCATCTCCTCTTCCCCTTTGTCCATCTGTCTTCTCCATAGTACACCTGGGCCCCAGAAACATAGCTATTCTCTATCTCTATATCTTACTTATTTATGTTTTAAGACTTGAGACTACTAAAAGAAAGCAAAGAAGAAATGTTTTATGATGTTGTTCTAGGAATGATATGATTTTTTTTAAATTTCAGACTCATAGTGATCCTCCTGTCGCAGGGTCCCCAGCACTGGGATTAGAGGCATGGCATACGCCACCACACCAAGTTTTGGTGACTGGCACCGCACAGCGTGCCCAGGGTTCTGGGACTGGTGCCACATGTGCCACGGGTGGTACTGGGGATTGAACCGGGGTCCTAGACCACCATGCTAACTCTATATCCCCTAGGTGTGATATTGTGGATCTGAGATCAAAAGGATAGGTGATAGAAACAGAAATAGAGGGGCTGGAGAAATAGCTCAGTAGAATAAGCACTTACCTGGCAAGTGCAAGAGCCTGAGTTCAATTTCCAGTTCCACAAAAAAAAAAAGAAAAAAGAAACAATAATAGACTAACAGGATGGTATCAAACTAGAAAGTTTCTTTATGGCAAAGACAACAACAGAGACAACTTAGAAAGTGGGAGAAAATATTTGCAAATTATACATGTGATAATATTCATGTTTTGAGCCCTGTGGGGGGTGTCTGAAATCCAGCACTTGGGAGACTGAGCCAGAATGGTTGCTATGAGTTTTGGAACCCAGCCTGGGCTACATAGTGATTCCCTGTCATAAGTTAAAAAAAAAATCAAAACAAAACAAAAGGATTACTATTCGTAACGTATAAGAAACTCAGCAACTCAATAACATAAATATTTCATTTAAAGAAGTCAACATGGTGGGTCATTCAAAGTTGGTAAAAAAAAAAAACCTTTAAAACACTTGTCTATCCTACAATCTATGTCAATATTTAATGATATTTAAATGTTCTAGAAAAATCTTAATTTTCCTTTAGTATAACATAAAAGTGTAAATTTGCCATGTTAAAACTGAAAGAGATAATACTAATACAGCTACTAATGTAGATTGACTGTTGAGTCCCATCTCACAGACCCTTAGCTGGGAATGTTTTTTACACTTTAGTCTTTCTGCTATAGCCTAAGGAAGATGTGTCAGTGTATTATGAGGTACACGATGATGGAGATACGGTGTTGCCTAAAGAATGTTCAAACCATTCCTAATAGTAATTAGAAGATATTATAGTTATTCTTCAATGAAATGCTTTAGGGCTAAACATTTTTCTTTAGTGCATAAAGGAAGCTGAATTTTATTCTTTCTGAAGTTTATTAGTGTATGTCTGCAGCACCGAAGGATCCCTTCATCATGGGGAGTTTGTACACACACGCAGCGCCCCTCACGTCTCTTTCCTTTCTTCTTTCCCCACTTCCATCTATTGGTCCCTTTCCAATTTGCGAAAGATCTACCTCCCTGTTACCTCTCCTTTTTTGCTCTTTAATTAATTTATCCTTTGCACTTCTTATATAAGAGAAGCTTTGCACTATACAAACTTGAACATCAAATTAAATAAGGAACACACATCCATGAGGCTTTCAAATGACAAGTAATGTTAGAAATTCAGTGATTCCTGAAAGGTCAGCATTTACCCATCCATTGTATTGACATAATAAAATACTTCTGCATTTTTCTGAAGTAGTTTACATCTAACCTCTGAGCAGTGATTTATCTTGATGAAATATTATGAAACAATATAAGAAGATACTGAATAGATATAGTACTTGGTTCATTTTTGTCACCCTAGCTAAAATTACTCCTTGCTCTTTTCATTGCTGTTAAGCACACTCTCTAATGCCTTTTTGTTCATTTTCTTAGGAAGTATTATCAAAGTTTAACCCGTGAACCATACATTAGCTTCTTTTATGAATCTCATTACTTTTGGGCTATTTAATTACAAACAAACAAATCTATTTTTACTACAACCTGGTTTTTAGAACAACATAGAAGAAGTGAGAGAAAAATTCAAGGATGATCCCAAGACACAAGGTTATCACTTGAGAGGACAGACAAGCAAAGTTTCTTGCTGAAGAGTGACAAAGAATATGGCAGGGTTGTCTCAGTGAAGCCATAAAAATCCTTTTGGCGTAACATTTACGTTGTCACTACTGACTTAATAGCATTGTCTTGAAACTTTAACTTTATAAAGCATGCTCTAAAAAGTATTAGTCACTTATATTTTTATTTAAAATAAAAATATCTCAAATTAGAAGACCAAAGAGCATTGATATATGACAGTACTATTTTTTTTAATGTATTTCGTACAGAGTCTCACTATGCAGCATGGACTATAGTGATCTTCCTGTTTTCAGCGTTTCTAGAGCTGAGATTTTAGGCGTGTGCCACCACACCTGGTCTTAGTGTCTGGCCCAGCATGGCCGGGGTTGGGGTTGGGGCTGGTACAGCATGTGGGTCCAGGGAAAGAACTCTTGTCCCTGCTCTTTTCTAAGCAGGTATTTAGTCCTTTGAGCTATCTCACCAACCCACAATGCTGGTTTTTGAAGGGTTCAGTAACAAGACTGTAATCGTATTTTCCTTGCAATCTGCAACCATGAGTTATGATGTTATACATTCTCTCAGTAGATATTCTAGTCCTTCATTGCTAAGGTCTTGCATAGTACAATTCTGCTGTCTTCTGAATTGAGTTTGCAGACCTATCCTATAAGAGCATCCCTTTGGGTAGATATCAACACCCTTGCAAATGTTCTTGAAGACCCCAAGGTGCATCGCTGTGCTGTGTGTATTGTGGAGCCTGCACTTTACTGAGCTGTCTCCTTTCTGCTTATGTTGTGGTGACTTTTATCTCATAATGATTGGCAGTATTGGCAAGTTAACTGTGCTGATTTTAACCTAAACTGGCGAAAAGAAAGCACATCATAATGCATTCCAAAATTTGAGGGTACTGGGAAAAACACTGAAGGCCTTGTTCCAGAGTATAAAGTATGAAGATCTTAAAGCAATTAAGAGTCAATGGAAGCCCTTCATCACTACAACAGACATCACAAACACAACTCTAGATTGGAGAGATGGAAAGCATTGTGATAGAAATTATCTACAGTGTTCCCTGGACCTACCATGTCCTCAATAGGAAGTAGAAAGGAATGTGCTAATGTTGGGTGTGCACACATTTCCATAAATGCTAAAGCTTAACAACTCACTTCATTGGTGTGTTCTTAGCTAATTTTCTTGCCTGAGCACAAACACATGTGAAATGCATGAAATGTAAGTAAACAAAGAATTTGAGAATTACTGGCAGGGGACATACAACTGTCATTAGTGTATTTTCACAAGAAAATTTAATGAAATGTTGAACGGAATGGGATAGAAAAAATTAGCCCACAACAGGAACACAGCCAAGATTACAGTATTAAAATAAGCAAAATAGTGTGAAACTCTTTTTGCTTCAACATAGAAGCAAGAAAATAAATATATAAAATATTGTTTAGCAAAATGTGTTTCATATGTTTAGAAATGTATCTTACCCTTTGATAAATGGAAAATCCTTAGTGAAAAAGAGCCGAGATCATTCAAAGTCAGAGCAATGTAATAACTTCTCAAATTTCTGGCCCAAGCTCTATGGGAAGATAAGTTGTCCAACTTTTGTAGGGCATGCTGAGTCTTCATTTTATTTATTAATCTATGACACTGTCTTCTCCTTTGAGAAAATAGCAATGTATTTCTGAAATATAGAAAGGGAATATTTTAAATCACATCCCTCTTTTTTAACTGACTGCTCTGTTCTGATTTTATGACTACCTGCCAAAGCATAGTATGCATGTAAGGGTCTGGCTGGTTAGCTATGTCTCCATCTAATGGTGCTTCTCATCCTTGTATTTGTTAATATATTTGTTTAAAGCAAAATAGTAACAAAAATCTTCAAGGATGCCAAGGATGAGTATAAAAACTCTGTGTGTGTGTGTGTGTGTGTGTGTGTGTGTGTGTATGTGTGTGTTTGGTTTCTTTTGAAAACTTGCTTTGAGCTCAAGTGGTTTTCCAGACAGATTTCATTAAACAGAGAGAGGAAAAAAAGTATGCAATACATATCTTTTTGGTAGTATATTGATGTTTGCAGAAAACCCTTATCAAAATTTAATGACCCTAAAGGTGGATATTGATTTTCCTTTCTCCTCAGACAATATTTCATTTGTGATATTGACTTGCCACAAATGAATGTTTGCTTAAGATACTGCATTACATGTTGCGGAGCAATCTTACATAAAAGGCTCACAGGACTTACATTCTACGAGGAGCAAAGTAGCT
>PVKA01004563.1:0-35864 GCA_004027165.1 Ctenomys sociabilis
ATAAACTATAACCTATTAAATCATGTAGTTATAATATATAACGTTGCTTACTTTTATTTGCACATTTGATGAAATATCTGACCAAACTACTGATTTCTTGCATCTTTTTCTGTCTGGAGGCTTGTGTTGAGACTGATATATTTGGTTTTGCAGTTTTCAGACTTTCTGTTTCTTTCTGAATATATTTCTGTAAAAACCTTAAAAAAAAAAGAATTTTAGAAACTCATTAATGTTTGAATTTTTAATTTCAAAAGTCCTTCATGCTATCATAGAATGCACCTATTTTGGTTTTTGAGATAGGGTCTCCTTATGTAGTTCAGGCTGGCCTTGAAGTTGAGGCGATCCTCCTCCCTCAGCCTCCCGTGCTGGAATTTCAGGCATGAGCCACCACATACAGTTTACAAAATACATCTTTTAAACCACAGTATGTTATTCTGGATACCAGTTTAATAAAATAATTACATCTCTTTTTCCAAGTCTAACAATAAGATACAGTCTGACCTGCAAAATCTCTAACTTCTAGCACTTTACTGTTTGGCTTATTTTATTATTAAAAGCTTACAGTGCTGGGAACTGAGACAGAAGGATGGCAGTTCAAGCCAGCCTGTGCAATTTAAATTAGCAAAATTCTGTCTCAAAATCAAATAATAAAACAGGGCTAAGAGCATAGCTCAGTGTAAATACCTTGAGTGCAATCTAAAACCACAAAAGCAAAAGTTTACAATGCTTTTAAAGGGTCTCAACTATCCTTACCAAACAGTGGTTATGATTTAAATGAAACCTGTCTAAAAGACAGACTAGCAAGGAGTGTCAGGTACAAATTTGGCCTGCCAATCAGCTTTTACAAGGTATTATTTATTGTCAGGTAGTAACTGCATTTGTGGTATCTAAAATGAAAAAGTAATTACAGAAAAAGAAACAGACATTTCTCATGTTCTATGTATTTGAATCTGTAAGTCAGTCTAGTAACAAGAGCTAGAAAAAGTTACCTACTCAACATACTCAAAGACAATTCTTTTATTCCTATTTCTTCTTGACTACAAATGTTGTTTCAAAATTAATTCCTTCAGTAGTCTACATTAATTTATAATACTAAACTTTCCCAAGCCTTATAATCTCTTCCTAGTTATAAATGGACTTCATGTTGAAAATTATTTCTCAAATGCATCAAACCTGTTTGGCACATCTGCCCAACAATTTTATCTTTTCATTACTTAAAGTTTTTTGTTTGTTTTCTAACTGCATTCGTCTGAAAAAAAAAAAAAAAATCCCAAATTTTTAGCTTGTTCTCTATAATTTAAATGTCAGTTAGTGATAATCAGAATAAAGATGTCAAAATAAGAAACATCTATTATAATTTAAATCTTTTCTCTAATTTGAAGTAAATTATAAACTCATAAGAATTGTTTTTCAACCTTCAATGAGATATTTCTAAGACAACTTGTTGAATAAATCATTTAATACTTTCTGTTATGCTGTTTTGGATAACTGTTAGTTGCCAACTTCATATGCAAGACACAATGGCATATAGAAAATACAGCTTTAAGAAAAATCACAACAGAAATAAAAATGAAAGAGAAAAATACAGATAGTAAAAAGGCTAAAATAGCACACCTGAAAACAGCATCCCAATTTAAGTATTTTCCTTGTTTGGAATCTGAATGCCTATCTAAATCTTGAACTGTTTCTGGATCCCGAATCAGGTGCTTAAAGGTTTCAACTTCTTTCTGAAAATGAAAAATAATCAGACTAATGTGTTACTAATCACATATTTGTACCAAGGGAAAATTAAATTTAAGTAATTTACTACCCTTCGTTCTGTAGCTCTATCATTTTCCAGTCGCCGGCAACAAATAAGAAGGTTACTAAGTGCAAGACTCATGATTCAGCATTTCCTGGAAAACACACCGATACTTTTCTGGAGGAAAAAAAAAAAATTACACATATATATATATGTATATATATACACATACATATATATATGCATGTATGTAGATATACACACACACATATATAAATTTCCTTATTTTACTACATGCATTTTTTGTGTGTGCTGGAAATTACATCAAACATAATATGTATTTGCTCTTATCACTAGGCTATACTTCCAGACAGTATATATTTCACACTGTAGCCCTGTTAGATCAAATTGCACAACCATAGGCATACTATGACCAAAGGTAGAAAGAAGTTTCTTAAAATTTTTATATTAAAATTACATTTTCTTAGATTGTATCAAAGTAATCATCCAACACACAATTATGTTCTTTGCAACAGGAAGACAAGGAAACATGTGACTTTAAATAATCAACTTAAACATCATTCAATGTTTTCCAAAGTAACAATACAGTTTTATATTTCCATTAGAAATGTATGAGATCTCCAGTTCTTCTAGTCTCACCATCAATTATATGGCATTTTCAGTCTTTTTATAAACTAAGCCCCAAACCCAGTGAATTCACAATTTTACCAAAGCTTCAGAGAAGAATTAATATCATACTTCTGGAACTCCATAAAATTGGAAATGAAGGAATGCTGCCAAATTCCTTAAAGGAACAATACCTTGATAGCAAAACCAGACAAAGACATCACACACAAAAAAATAATAACAATCAAACTACAGACCAATCTCTTTAATGAACACAGGCACAAAGATCCTCAACAAAGTACAAGTATAGAGAACACAACAAATCATTAATGAGGATACATCAAAACCAAATTGGCTTCTATCCAGAGACGTGAAAATAAAATACATACATATATGAAATACATATATACAAATACATATCCTTTCATAAAAAGGATTTTTAAAAAGTCACATGGGGCTGGGAAGATGGCTCACCAGGATAAGCACCTGCTTGGCAAACACAAGGTCCTGAGTTTTGATCCCCAAAACAGCATACAGTGTAGGCCCTGAAATGCTGGGCACTCCGCTCTAGCCTGAAACAGGTTGTGGTGGCACTTGCCAGTAATTCCAGCACTAGGGAGGCTCACACAGGAGGATCACCATGAGTCTCCAAATCAACAACAAAAATTTTTTTTTGAAAAATCACATGATCATATCATTAAACACAGAAAAAGCCTATGACAAAAATCCAACAGTCATACATAATGAAGCCCTGATGAACACAGGTACAGAAGGATCTTACCTCTAACAGATTAAAGTCATTTATGACAATTCACAAACATCACACTAAAACGAAAGAGACTAAAAATACTCCCTCTAAAATCAGGAGCAACATAAAGTGTCCATTCTCACCACTCTGGCTCAATAAAGTACCTGAGAAATGTAACCAGAACTACCAGGAAAGAAAAGACATAAAACATGCACAAATAGTAAAGAAATATGTCAAATGATCTTATATGATCCACAGTTTAATCAAAAGAGCTAATAAAATTAAATTCAGTGGCAGGATATAAAAGTGACACACAAAAATGAAAATCTTAACTACATGCCCATAATCTATCAGAAAAACAATCCCATGCAGAGTTGCTAGAAAAATATTAAATACCTACGAATCAACCTAAACAGGAGGTAAAAGACCTCTATGTGGAAAACGTAGTACTCTGAAGAAAGAGATTTAAGAGACCATTAGAAAAATGGAAAGACATCCCCCACTAGCAAATAGGCAGAATGAGTGTTATGCTATAGGTTTGGTTTTGGTTTGTTTTTTATAAAAGGGTCTCACTGTGCAATTCAGGCTAACCTTAAAATCACCATGTAGCCCAGGCTGGCCTCAAATTCTGTGATCCTTCTGCCTCAGCCTGTACCACCATGCCCAGTTCAATACATAACTTTAAAAAGAAAACATAGGCCTTTTTACCAAGATGGTGCCAAAGGTGAAGAAGGAAGCCCTTGCCCCTCTCAAAGCTGAAACCAAAGCAAAAACTTTGAAGGCAAAGAAAGGAAACCACAAAAAGTTAAGACCATCACCACCTTCCACTGTGACACTGCAGTGAAGAGGCAGCCCAAATACCCTCAGAAGAGCATCTCCAGGAAAAACAAGCTTGACTACTATGCCATCATCAAGTTCCCCCTGACCATAGTCAGCCATGAAAAAAATAGAGAACAACATGCTCATGTTCACTGTGTATGTCAAAGCCAATAAGCACCATATCAAATAAGCAGTAAAGAAGCTCTATGACATCGATGTTGCCAAGGTCAATCCTAATCAGGTCTGATGGAGAAAAGACATATGCTTGACTGGCTCCTGATTATGACGCATTGGATGTTGCCAACAAAATTGGGATCATCTAAACTGAGTCCAGCTGGCTAATTCTAAATATATATACTTTATTTCCCAGTTTTTTTAAAAAAAGTAAATAAGTAAAAAAGAAAACATAATTCAGAATTATGTGCAAAAATACAGATGTAAAGGGCTGACCAGATAGCTCAGCAGCTGAAAGCACCTGCTTAGGCTGATGCAGGGACCAGGTTTCAATCCCCAGCATGCTATGTTGGCCCTGCCCTTGGGACTCACTGAGATGGCAACTGAGACTGGCATAGTCCACCTGTAATCCCAGCACTTGGGAGGCTGAAAACTGGAGGATCACTACAAGTCCAATCTGTGTAGTGAGACCCTGTACTTAAAAAAAAAGAAGTGAGAGAGATGTTCTTTCACAGACACAAACAATATGTATCTCATACTTACTGTGTTTGAGTTACCATGTTAGGTCTAGCTATATGAAATATAAATTAAATTGTCATAAATCCTACTTTCATAGACACATCTAGGTAGAAAAGTGACAACATACAATCTGATAAATCCATCCATAATTCCAAATTGTGATTCATGCCTCAAAAAAAACAAAAAAATACACAATAGAAAATAACAGTACTCATTTCAGATAAGCTGTTAAAAAAGGTCTTGAAGGAGGTTGCAATAAAAGTCAAGATCTGAATGAGATGGTGCCATTCCACAAAAAAAGCTAGAAGACCAACATTTGAAGAGAAAAAAATATATATTTTTTTTGGCTAGTTCAGGAGCTGGGTATTGAACCATGGTCCCCTACACCTGACTTCTTTTTTACCCAAGTGGTGCTTTAAACAACTTAGCTAACTGCCAAGCCCCCCTAAAATTGGAGAAGGATCCTTTTCTTTTTAGAGGACCAATATTTAAGGGAAGGGAAACAGCATAGCCAAGAGATCATAAGGTGGAAAAGAACCAAGAATGGCATGTTGCAGGAACTGAAAGATGGCCAGAAAACTAGGAAGCAGTTAAAACAGTCACCACATAAAGATGAAATCCATGTAGGTATCAATTCATACTATCTAAATTCCATACCCAACATTCAATTGAAATACCGATTTCCTAAGCTCTAAGAACTGACAAATTCAACGTTCCTTTTGAGATTTCAACCAAGATGATCTTTTTACACAACCTGACAATGACTGCATCCTAATCTTCCTAAAACCAAATCTTCCCTTAGTATGCCATTCCCATCTAATGGTTAAGAATCTGGGCTTTGTAGTCAGATTGTATTGGTTTAAATTCTAGTCCAGTCATTTAAAAACTATACAACTCCCCACAATTTAATTAATGTCTCCAAATCTGATTCTCAGTGATAAAACGAACTGCAATACTATCTGCCTCAAACAGTTCTTAACAACTATTTGAGGCACACAGGATCTGGAATATAGCAAATGCTAGCAACAATCATATTCCCTTTCCTTACGACTCTTTCCAGAGCTTATTTATTTTTATTTTTTTATTTATTTATGGTGGGACTGGTGTCAGTGTCATGTTGTAGGCAGCTGAGTTAGCTAGTAATATTACAGGCAATCAGACGGGGTCAGGCTCTCCAAGGAAACAAGGTATCTTGCAACTCTGGGAGGGATGGATGCTCCCGCCAAGGGCCAGACCTAAACACCAAAGATCAACCAAACGCTGATCTCCCTAAAGATTGGCATCCGAGATTGAACATCAACCTGAGGGAGACCAATAATCATTAATGGGACCACTGCTTGATGGCTACCTGATAAAGTCCGGTTCTACATTGATGCCTGCTTGCTACATGACTCGCTTCCCCATTTGGTCCTGGACTTAAATCAATTTTACTTGGGTTTGTAATCCCATTGGTTCACCATAGTTTTGTCCTACCTCTTGTCCACCTAAGCGAGTTCCTTAGCCCCGCATTATTTTGCCGTATAAAAATAACCTGGAAGGGCCAGTTGGCTCAGTGGAATAAGCGCTTTCCCGGCAAGTGCAAGTGCCTGAGTTCAATCTCCGGTTCCGCCAAAAAAATAAAATAAAATAAAATAAATTTAAATTAAAAAAAAAAAAAGAATAACCTGGAAGAGACAGCTTCCTGGGCAACCCGCTCTGCCCCCCCCCCTTGTGTCCCCTCTGAGATAGAAGCTTTCTTTCCCAATAAATATTCTACTCTTAACCTCCTAAAATTCATTCTTCCGTTTTAGAGAACACAAACTCATCCAGGTCAGGTGGGAAGATCATTTTTCCCTGTATTAACAGTCAAGCAGTACACCACTAAACTATATCCCCGGCCCTTCAAAAATTTAATTTTGAGACAGAAACTAAGGTTGCTCAGGCTGTTTTTTGTTTTTTACTTCTGGCTTTGAACCTCAGGCCTGAGGGATCCTACCCTGCTGAGCAATTGCGAAACGGTACGGATTCTCCCAGGCCACCAGCACATTATTCTTATCACAGGACAGCACCACCTTGATGTGTTGTTGTCTTTCTAATCATTTGTACCTCGGGGCAAAAGGTGGCAGCTAAGTCTCAGAAGACAGTGCACCATATTTCACAGCTGACAATCTGAACTGAACTCTGGCGGTGCCATTCCTTAGTGAGCTCTTAAATTCGAGGGTGTAGTTTAAATCTCAATGAACATGAGGCTGGGAGCATTAATTAGAGAAGAAAAAAAAAAAAAAAAACCCTAATCAAGTCACCTAAATAAACCTGATCCCTGGAGTGAGAGGAAAGTTGGACGCGTAGGAAGGAGGTTCAATTTAGGGCGTTTAAAGGAGGCTCTGGGCTAGGTAGGCTAAAGGAGGCAAGACGGGGTGAAGAGAGGCGACGGCCCCGACTGCTGCAGTAGTGCACGAGGCTACGTTCAGGCAGGGACGAGAAGAGACAAGGTAGATGCAAATTTTCCCTCATAGAAGCCGCTAAATTGCGACGCCCAAGTTGGTACCTGGAGGCGGCAGTAGTTGCAGCCCAGCTCGAGCTCTCCGCGTATTGTCTAGCAGCTACAGCCCCGTTACTCGCACGCTTCCTCCCGCTTCCGGTTCAAACGCAGCGCGATCGCGTAGCGTGCAACCCCGAAGGAAGAAGTCAGCCTGAGCGGCGCGGCGCACTCTACCCATGCGCACAAATATCACGCGCCTGCCGAGGCAAACACACTCTCCCAAAACATTCGCCCGGGACTGAGGAAACGCGCCTGCGCTCTGCCCGCCAATGGTGAGCGACCCTGCGTGCTCGGCTCGCCCTAGGCTGGGGCGCCGGCGCCCAGCCGGTTGGCGCTCTTCAGTCCCACCCCTCCGGCGCCGAGGCCGGAAGTGACGACAGACCCGAGGAGCACGGAGGCGGGATGCATTTCGGCGCCTTTCTCTCTCCCGCGCAAGCGATTGGTTGGCACCGGGCAAAAGAGGCGGGACAAATTGCCGCGGGTTCAGTACCGCCACTGGAACCGGGAGATGAGGCGTAGGAGCTGTCGCTGCTTGCTTGTGCCGGAGTCTCGTCTCGTACTGTGGTTCCTTTTGCGTCTTGGATCATGTTGTTACCCTCGGACGTGGCCCGGCTGGTATTGGGTAAGCGCGGACACGATAAGGATGTTTACCGGGCCAGGCTAAGCAGGACAGAAGGTCCTTTGGGCCCAAAGGTCTTGCCTGGACGAAGGGGCTTTGGGGGTTCGCCCCGTTGCTTACAAGTTGAGGCTGGCGGTGATTTTCGTCCTGTGGAGGCGCGGGCAGTTTCAGTTTCTTTGTAGGTGGCTGCCGCCGGCCGCAAGCTATGTGGCGAGGGTAAGGCTGAGGAGAAGCTCGGGCTGCAACAACACCTGGGGCCTGGATTCGGAGGTGCTCGGGCCTCCTCGCTTATCGGACCCCTGAAAGAGTTGGCTACGTAACCGCAGGGTTGCGTGCTTCACCGTTTCCCTTGGCAGAACTAGGACCAAATAGGACTTCCTCAGCCGCCCAGCTTTGTAGAAAGACCTTCCTGACGCCCTTCTCTTGAGCCGGGCTTAGAACGACGAATTTGGGATGGCTGCTTTCTCATAGTCTGCAATACATCGCCCCGTGCATAGGTATGAAATGCCAGTTGCATATTTTTTAAAAGCAGTTAATTCCATTCCCCTAAGGAACAAAAAAGCTCAAACAGAATGTTTTCTAATTACACATTTTTCAGCCCCGGTTAGTTTTACCTCCATTTGAAGCAAGTTCGTTGGCCACTTGTGTGTTATCTGTGTAGGAGATGGTTTTTGTGTAGGAGATTGTTTGTTCCCGAAAAATAAAAAGGATTGTAAAAAGGATTGTACTGCTCCGAATGAGAGCAGCGTAAAACTCAAGCCAGTGATTTACAAACATCATGAGACATTTAAAAGTAAATGGTAAACATCTGTGATGAAAGCCCGTGGTATCTTTGTGCAACCATTAATACCATTCTTTCATTGTTCGAAATATTCTTTTGTTTTGTGGCTTTAGAACAACCAGCACTGCCCAAAATAACTTTGTATTTGTGTAGGATTCTTGATAATTACATTTTTGAAAAAAAAAAAAAAAGTTTCACCAATCATTTGTAGAGAATTTAATGAAGGTTGAACTAATATTTTAACGTTGACTTTTACCTCTTTGTGTAGTCACCCTAAATATATACCTATGATATACCTATGGTAAAAAGCTGGCTATCTAGTAATAGATGTATGTATTAGGTTTATGTGTGAGTGAAAAGTAAACTACGATATAACTGACATACCTTATTTTTATCCTCAAAATTATTGCTAATGTACTTTTAACAGTTAGATGACTCAGTTGAGTTTCAATCATCATAGTTTTAAGAATGATGTCTTAACATCGTCACTATTTACATTTCGGAGTAACTGTTTATTGGTGCAGATTATCCTGTGCTCAGATTTTGTGAGATGTTTCACAACATCCCTGACCTGTGTCCATTAGGCGCCAGGATGTAGCTCGTTACAGAACACTTGGCTAACACCGTATGTGTGGTTCTGGATTCAATCCCCAGCCTCCCCCCACCACACACACACACACAAATTAAAACAGTGGAATGTCACTCACTGTTGAATTTGTCCCTTAGCATTGTATACTTTTCATATATGCATTGTATTTATCTTATAGTTTCATTATTTGTCAATTTTTCTTCTGTCATACCCCTCACCATCTTCAGCCCCTCTCTCCTTGAACCTTTGTCTTCATAACTTTCTTTTAGGTCTCTAATAGGTTCCAAACACAGTTTCTCCAGAAAAATAAGTTTTCTGCTCTCACTGTTCTTTAGTTAGCTATTAATCCCTTAAAACATACATACAGAAGCACCTTTCTAAATTGTATATCCCACTAATGTTGGATGTCACCCCGTTCTCAGGTCAATTGTTCACTAAAGAATTCTACTTGTTTGTACTGCTTAACCTTCCTCTTATTCATCCGAATACCCTGCTTGGACCACATTTAAAAAACTGAATTAACTGTGGCAAACTGTTGATGGCATTTTGAAAAATATTGTATGAGCTAAAATACTTGGAAATATTGTTCATTGTCCCAGGGGCACCAGTTTGGTTTTTATCAGTATGTCCTACAAGGTGCTGTATGGAACTATCTTTCTTGCTTCTCCTCCTTGATCACATCATCTTTGCCCTATGCTGCAGACATTCCAAATTACTTATTTTTTCCAAATATTATTATGTATTCTGCCTCTCCTTATCTTCCTGATACAGTACATTTGTATTAAAAATTAAAACCAAACGATCTCTGAAATGTCTTCCAGCAATTAATTTAGTAATTTGTCCAATTTCTTGGTTGTAGTTGGGTTTCCTTTGAGGAAGGGAGCTATTCATAACAATTTGCCATTTCTAAACGGTATATATTCTGCGGCAGAAGTATTACAGCCATCACCATTTACCTGTAAAGCTTTTTCCCTAAACTGAAACTTATCTTTGTCTTACTTACTATTCTTATTCTTGAATTAATGTTCAAGCTCCAAGAGTTCTGGGAGCCCTCAAAACTATCTGTAAAAATTTATGTGCATGTGGGTGAGTGATCCAGAATTTGAGTCAATTTCTTAGATTTGTTACTCTTTAAATGAGTCAGCATCCATTAAGAGCAAGCAGAAATCAGTGTATTTAATATGGGTTTAATGAGAGAATTGGTTACATTGGTGATAGAAAAGCTAAGAAGCCAGAACAGCTCACATGAATTAGTTTAGAGGTTAGCACAGTAAGAAGTCATGGCACTAATCAAGAGCACAGGAAAAGATAAAACAACTGTGTAGGAGATGGAGGTAGACTTCTCTGATAGCTGTAATTACAGAAAGTATCAAAACTGGAGTAGAAATAGGACATCTTCTCGCTGTCCATCAATCTTTCAGTGCTTCCCATTTGGCAAATCCAGCCAGAAGCTAGCTGGTGTGTGAGGGTGGGAAACCTCATTACCTGTTTGAAGTGAGACTTCCTGTCATACATTAGAGAGCAGGGGAAGAAAGAAGAATGAGAGCAAACAGGATGGAAACTGGCACACCCCCCCCCAGTAGTTAAGAGCCACTGGGTCGAGTCATCCTTTATATCACTGAGATACAGATGTTTATTAAACATAAACATAAACGAGTAACTGGTAATGACATTTCCTACTGAGTAATTTCCCTCTGATTATTGCTGACCTTCAAAACCTTTAGAGATCTTTACCCATTTTGTTTTTTTCTATTGTATCTCCAGCTATTCTTCATATAGCTTGTGCCACAATCCAAATTCAACATATTCTCTGAATAAATTATATTTACACTTCCATCATCATCATTGGGATTCCCAGCGCTCCTTCAGGACTCACCTGATCCTTGCAGTATTGCGTAATTTCCCCTGAGCCTGTTAGTAATTTCTCAGTCTGTCTCCCCCTACAGTAGGTCTGTCCTGTCTTCTTGCAACTTTTGTTTGGTATGCAGTTATTTCTATATCTAACTTCTTGGTCCTTGTAGATCATAACATTTATAGATTGATATCTTCTCTAGTATTTGGAGAATTAGTAATATAAGGCACTGAAAATTAAATCCTTCAAAAATTATTTATATTTTTCAAAGACATTAAAAACCCGTGAAAGACATTTTCACACAGGGGATTATATTTAGGCTTCCATCCCTACCCCCTGCTGTACTGGGAATTGAGCTCAGGGCTACTGTACCACTGAATTATATCCTCAGCCTACTTTTATGTTTGACATACTAAGTTGCCATGGCCTGACTCAAGATGCTGGTATTGCAGGTATGCACTGCTGTATCTGGCTTGGGCTCTTTTTTAATCTTTCCTTCTTTGCAAACAGAACAACTTTTGGCATACCAGTTCTTAAAATTTAAGTTGATTTAGCTAGGATTTTACCTATTACAGGTTTGAGAATTGGTTACAGTCAGGTACTTGATGTTAAGCATTTTTTTATAGGTATGTAACTGATTAATCATATGTGACAGTGAACATGGAAGTTTTCAACTATTTCCTGCATGATTTTGAAACTTCTTGGACAAAAATAAAGCAAAATACATTAAATCTAACCTAAAATTTGAACTTAAGGTTGCAGAAAATTTGATACACATTTTAGAGAACATAATGCAGCTCACATATTATTTCAAAATAAACTGAAAATTTGTGAAAAATAATCCAGCCCTTTTTTGTTTTTGATACAGTCTGTGTGTAGCTCAGTCTGGCCTTGAACTCAGTATGTAGCTCAGGCTAGCCTCAAACTCGTGGCAGTCCTCCTTCCTGCCTCACCTCCCAACCAGTGAATAACAGGCTTGTGCCACCATGCCTGCCTAATAGAGCCTTTTAATAGAGCCTTTTCTTAAATGAGTCTTATGCAAGTGTGTACTGTCTTGTTGTCATGCCACATACTATGATCCCCCCCCAACCCCCAGATTTATGTATTTGGTACAGACTCTCCGAAGCTTGGACTCATAGTGATCCTCCTGTCTCAGTCTCTTTAGCATTGTGATTACAGGCATACGCCTTCATGCCCGGTTTCAAGTGGACACAGCTATATCCGGGGCTGGTACGGCTAGCAGTACTGGGGATTGAACCAGGCAGACATTTAGACTACCAAGCTGTGATTCTTTTCCGGACATGTTAGCACAAATGCCCTTTTTCTGTAAAAAGTCAACCATGTGTAGAACATTATTTCTCAAACCTAATTTCAACATCGAATCCTTGAAGGAGTAGACATTTTCCTCCATACTTTCCCATATGAAATTATAATGTCACAAATAAACTGTGTATCCATATAGTGTGTGTGATTTATTCATTAAAGTGAAATTTCTTCCTCTTGGCCCCCCGGAACCAATTTTCACCCTTCCCCCACTTGATATCACTCTTTGAGAATGTATGGTGTCAGGGAAAGAAAATTTTTGAGGGTTTATATTTCATACCACCACCTGTCAAATGTCACAACTGACTATATCTTGGGCAGTTAGTGCTCTTGGAACTGTCTACCATGAAAAGAAACTGTTTATTTGGGTTTTTAAACTAAACTTGAACCATTGAAAAAGTTCAACTACCTAATGCAAGTGTGATTCAAGAATTTTACACATATTTTATATTTGTTTTCATAAAATTTTAGTAGGAGCAGACTCATTCCAAATAATGTAACTGTAATAATACTAGCTATTGCAGAAATGATTTTTCAGCGGTCTATAGTTTTCACAAATCAAAGAAAAATAGCAAGCTGTCTTTTAACTCATAATTTCACATTTCCAGTATGGTCTCCAATGATGGAAATAGTAAAGTAGTAAAGCATGTAGGAAGTTGAAGAAATAAATATTTCTTTTGGTTCGTGCATGCTTTTTCATGCCACAGGACACATTGTGGTTTTTGTTTCTCCTTGTAGACTTATAGCATTAATTAAGAAGTTGGAAAACTGATTTCATCACCAACAAATAGTGAAAAGTTGATTCCCAAATCATAGGGCATTGCCTCAGGCCTCTTGTATAAAGACTTTGTAGGCCATCTCATCAGTTTTTAGTATTAGCACCTGCCTACAAAAAAGTTCCATGTAAAGAATATAATTATTAATTTTAAAGTTAGGCCTGAGACCAGCAGGCTGTGTGTATCATTGAAAATTCTAAAAGATTTGCCATCACTGTCATAGACATTTCTTTAATAGCTAACAAAAATATGTTTACTATTATACCAACGCTGAGATAAGTATAGTACAAAGGCAAGTATAAGAAAATACAATGGGAAGGTATTACTCAGCACCTGTAAGAATATAGGCAGCAAATGTGGGACATAGAAGATTCAGAAACAGTTCTCTGACAAAATGATAATTAAACTAAACCTTGAAGAATGAGTTCAAGTTCACTACACTAAGATCAGCTGCCTACTATAATGCCCTTAAAGTATGACCATTCATGTTGTTTGTAGGATTGACAGACAATTTAGCTTGAAAAGATGAAGTGGAATGACCTAAGGTTGAAAAGAAAATAGGTACAAAGTGGATGTAGCTTCACATGACATGTTCAGAATTTAGATTTTCTTTCATTGAGATGTATAATTTAAGTAACAAAGTATAAAAGTGGGGTTTTTTTTTATTATATTCATGATGTTACACATTTCTCACCAGTAAATTGAAAACATTTCCCTAACTTCAAAAAGAAACCCCTATGTTGTATTCAGTCCCCAGTGCTTCTTCCCTTCTCCCAAAACCCACACATACCATGTTAACAGGTACTCCCAGTATAATTAATTTACCCATTTTTAGGCAACCACTTTATAATCTGTGTGGATTTGCTGCTGCTGAAAATTGCATGTAAATGAATAAGTGTGATTCCACCCCCCAGGTGTAGGGTTTTCTTTCATTTATCATGTTTACAAGATCTGTCTTGTACCATGTGTTAGTACTACCATCCTAGCAATTTGGTAATACTGTGGTTTTTCCATTTTGCTTTTGCTTTGCTTTTCTGCCCACTCCCTTGTGGACCTCTTAATAACACTGGACCTCTTATTTCTAGACCAGTGCTCTATCAGTGAGCTACATCTCCAGCTCTTTTGTATATTATTGTGAGATTGAGTTTCACTAAGTTGCCCAGACTGGCTTCAAACTTGGCAGTCCTCTGGTCTTGGCCTCCTGAGAAGCTGAGATCAAAAGTGGGTACTACACCACCTGGCAGTTTTACGTTAGTCATTAGCCTCTTTTTTTGTGTGCTTATTCGCACTTTATATATCTTCTTTAAAGAAAGATCCATTCATATGTTTTGTCTGTTTATTTTTATTATTGCCCTCTAGGAGTTTACTATATAGTTTGGTTTCTAGTCCCTTATCAGATATATGATTTGCAAATATTTTATTAGTTGTCTTCACTTTCAACAGCCTACTTAAAAGGATAAAAGTTTTAAATTTTGATATTCCATTTCTTTTTTTCTTTGGTTGCTTGTATTTTAACAGTCACAAAAGGGCCATAATTCATATATCTGTCAGGCAGCTCTGATTTGAACTCAGGCGTTCTTGCCAGCTCAGAACGCCCCCCTTCTCTTTCTGTTGGTACTGAGAATCCAACTTGATCTCGTGCTTGCCAGGCGAGCCACTGTGCTGCTAAGGTACGTCCTTCATTCATACTGCTAATGATATATGATATATGTATGGCTGTCAGTTTGGATGACTTGTTCTGCTTCTTGTGGGAAGGGAGGGAAAGTGTTGCTTTTTGTTTTTAGACAAGGTTTTGCTATGCAATTCAAGATGACCTTGAAATCATTTTGTAATCCGGGTCGGCCATGAATTTAACACAGTCCTCTCACCTCCGTCTCCTGAGTGCTGGCATTCCAGGCTTACACCACCTTGCCTAGCCTCTCAGTCTTTTGATTACAAGAATACAAAGAAAGGGCTTGATTTAGCAAACCAGATTTAGCATATTAGTCTCTTAAAGAAAACATTAAAATGGTATAGAAGATATAATTAATTTGTGGTTTAGCAGTAATAAATATATGCACCATTAATGGGATATTTGTAAGATTTACATATTAAAATTAGAGATGATTTTTTTTTTTTTTTTTTTTGGTGGAACAGGGGATTGAACTCAGGCCCTTGCGCTTGAAATTTTATTATTGTAATAATTTATGTATGGGTAGTAATTATACAAGTTCCGGTAGCTAAGTAGATATGATTCACTTAGGGACTTTTTAGTAACTTTATTAGAAAAAAGACCAATGAAAGAGATCTATTTTCTATCCCCTTGGGTACAGGCTGATTGATGAAATAGTCACACATGTTCAAGCTGGCAGGAACATGTTAAGTGTTATATCTAAGAAATCATTGCTTAGCCAGGCCTACAAGTTTTGTCAAACTTTTACAGTTAGGTCTTTGATCCATTTGAGTTAATTTTTGAATGTGGTGTGAAGGGTCAAACTTTGTTCTTTTCTGTGTGAATATCTGTTTCAATTGTTCATTGTAAATGTATAGGAACACAGTTGATTTTTAGACATTCTTCTAGTATCCTGCTGTCTCATTGAATTCATTCTTTTTTGTGTGTGAATTCTTTAGGATTTTCTGTTTAAAACATCATGTCATCTGAAAATAAAAGTAGTTTGACTTTTTGTTTTCCAAACAGGGTGCTTTTATTTCAATTTCCTAATTGTTCTGGATAGAGCTTATTTTGTATACAAGTAACAAGAGCAAGCCTATTGTGGTAACACAGACTAGTACTACCAGCTACTTTGGAAAAACTGATAAAGGATCTTAGTCTCCCCAACCTGTACAATGTAGTGAAACTCTATCGCAAAATAAAATAAAAAGGACTGAGGATGTAGCTCTGCCTTAGAAGGCCCTAGGGTGGGTTCCTGGCACCACAGAATAAGCAAAGATAAAAAGGAAATGGCAAGAGCAGACATTCTTCTGTTATTTTTGCTTTTGTAGAGAAAGATTTGAAACTTTACCATTGACTATGTCAGAGATTTATCAAGCTGGGAAAATCCCCTTGTTCTAGTGTTTTTTTATCATGAAAAGGTACTAGATCACATCACATTTTTCTATCTACATTAAAGAAATAATATAATTTTTGTCCTTTATTAATGTAGTATATTGAATTTGTGAAGGATTGGTGTTAATTCTTCTGAAGTTTCATGGAAGTTAACCAATAAGGTGATTTAGTCCTGGCTTTTCTTCATGGCCAGTGTTTTAAATGTTTATTTTTTTCTATGTAGTGCTTGGGATTGAACCCAGGGCCTTCTCACTGAGTTACATTCCCAAAACTTTCCATTTTTTATTTTGACATAAGGGCTCAGTAAGTTGCTCAGGTGCTCAATCTGGGCTTGAACTTGTGAAATAATCTTTCTTTTTCAGTCTCCTACAGTGCTAGATCCTACGCATTTCCCACTGTGCTTGACTGATTTTCATAAATTGAGCTATTGCTTGGTTGGTGTGCGTATTGTTTTGTTGTTTCATTTTTTTCGGAGAAACAACTTTTGGTTTCATTGGTATTTTAAATCTCTTTTATTTCTATTCTCATATTTTCTTCTGTTTGCTGTGGGTTTAGTTTGCTCTTCCATTAGTTTCTTAAGATGCAAGATTAGGTTATTGATTTAAGATTTTTCATACATTCATATGTTCTGCCATACACTGTTTTAGCTGTATTTCGTAAACGTTGGTATGCCGTGTCTTGTTTTAATTCATTTCAGTATTTTCTAATTTCTTTTTCTTTTTTATTTTTATTTAGAAGCATGTTTATTTTCCTCGTGTTTGTGAAATTTCTGCATTTCCTTATGCCATTGACCTCTATTTTCATTCCATTGTGATCAGAGCATACTGTATGCTTCAGGCTTTTTAAACATATGGAGTCTTGTTTTATATCGTAATACATTGTCTATATTGGATACTTCATCTGAACTTGAGTAAAACATGGATTCTGTCAGTGTTGAATGTTCTAAGATGTGAGGTCTCATTAGTTTACAGTGTTGTTCAGATCTTATGTGTTATGTGCTTGTTATTAAAAGTACAGTTGTAGAATCTCGACCTTGTATTATTGAATTGTCTGATTCTTACTCCGGTCAGTGTTTGTTTTATGTTTTGGGGACTCAGTTGTTGGGTGCAACTGTGGTAATTTTTTTGATGGATTGACCATTTTATAATTGTCTTTCTCTATAGTAACTTTGTCTTATTGTCTGCTTTATCTGATATTAATATAATTTCTCCAGTTGCTAGTTTGCATGTTGGTAACTTTGCTCCTATATAATGCCATTCTCTTTGTCCTTGTTGAAGTAAAAATCATAAACTCCTGTATATACTTGTCGTTTTAAGCAAAGAAGAAAAAATTATGTCCAAAATTCCCCCCCCCCCCATATATGCATTTTTGGAAACAGAGTCTCCCTGTGTAGTTTGGACTAGTTCTAAGCTTGTGCTCCTGCCTCAGCCTTTCAAGTGTTGACATTACAGAAATAAGCCATAGCACCCAGCTTATATTTACTTTTGTAGTTATCTTTACTAGTTTTGTTTTTAATGTAGATTCAACTTATTCTCCAGTCTTTCACTTTAGCTGGAAGGACTTTCCTTTTAGTGTTGTTACAGGGCAAGTCCACTAGCAGCAAATTTTGGTCTTGTTTTTATCTGCAGATACATTTATTTTTCTAATTTGGGGTGAGAATTTTTGTGAGATACAGGCTTGTTCATTAACATTTCTCTGTCGTGTCTATTTGGGGTGGGTACCAAGCCACTGAGCTAAATCCCATCTGTAGGGCTGGCCAGATCTGCCAGATAGCTCAGCGGATTAAAGTGCCTGTTTAGGCAGACACAAGGACTGGGGTTCAATCCCTGGTGTACTGTGCCAGCCCTGCTCCCTGGGCATGGTGGCACGCACCTGTAATCCCAACACTTGGGAGGCTGAAAACAGGAGGATCACTACAAATCAATCTGTGTAATGAGACCCTGTAGACCCTGAACTAGATACATTAAAAAAATTTAAAAATCCCCTCTGTATTGTCTTTAAATACCATTTCACTGCCTTGAGACCCTCTACTGTAAAGCTAGCTTTTAATCTTAGAGTTGAGGATTATGTGTGTTTAATCAGTTCTCTCCTGATGCTTTCAAGATTCTTTGTCTTTTTACAGTTTGATTATATATCTAGGTATAGATCTCTTGAGTATATACAACTTGGAGTTTATTGAACATCCTTGAGTTGAAGAGAATTTTTCCTTAAATTTGAGGAATTTGGAGGATATTATTTTTTAAATTTTTCTTATTTTGTTGGTACTAGGGATTGAACTTGGGACCTTACACTGACCAGGCAGGCACTTGTGCCACTGAGCTATTTCTCCAATCCTTTCTTTAATTTTTAGAAGAAAATACAAAATAATGACAATAAAAACATTAGCAGCACTATAGAATTTCATTAAACAAAATAATACAAATTCACTAATATTTGTTGATTATATATTGTTGTCTTCAAATTAGTTGTTAAATTACCAGATATATATGAATATACAAAATTGGGAAAAGTTATAAGAATTAAAAAGAAAAAAGTTTTAAGAATTAATTGCTTTCCACAGACCCGCAGAAATCAGCAGATATTATTTCTTCAAATAGTCTTTTTGACCCTATCATCCTGGAATAATCATTATGCTTATGTTACCACATATAATGGTGTCTTACAAATCTAAGACATTGTATTTTTTATTTTTCATTATTTGTTGTTTCCATTCCTAAACCAGAAATACAATTATGTTTAAGCTTGTTGATTCTTGTATATCCTAAAATCTGTTGAGCCCCTTCTAGTGAATGTTCTATTTCAGTTAGTATATGAAAGATATTTTAGGGGCTGGGGAGATGGCTCAGTGGAATAATCACTTCCCTCACAAGCACAAGGGCCTGAGTTCAATCCCTGGTTCCACATGAAAAGAAAAAACAAAGATATTTTATATTTTTTAAATTCAGAATTTTGATTCAGTTATTGGTATTTACTATTTGGTCAGACAGCATCTTCAGATTTAAGTCTTAAATTTAATGCCTGAGCTTCCTTCAGGACTGTTTCTATAGACTGAGCCCTCGTGCCCTCTTGTAGGAGTCACTCTTGTTTGTGTATGTGTGTATAAGATTGGACAATTTAAACAATACAATGACAATTTTTATAATCTAATTCTTCTTTCTTCATGCTTATTATTTTAGCTGTTGCTTGTTAGTGAATTTGCTAAACTGTTTTTCCATTTTAAAAATTTATTAGTATGTGTTTGCAGTGTGTGCATTTTACAGTTATCTTGAGGAGTTGGTCCATGCACGTAATACAGCTAGTTTGTTTGTTTTTTTTATAATCTTCCCTCCCCCCTCCTGCCTTCCTCCTGCAATTTCCCTTTCCCCTTTTTCTTGTTGATATTATTAATCCCAGTTCATGTTTATGGCATATAATGTCCACATTCATTGAGGTTATTGGGATCCTGTAGGTGGCATATCTTCATTCTGCCTACTTCCCCCTCACCTCTCACCCTTAGACTCCCATCTTTCTGCAAGAGTTCCATCCCCTTATCTCCTACTGTCCTTTCTATATTTTTCTTTTAGTTTGTACTTGGCCTTCTCAGATGAGAGATGCCAGTCAAAAAAACAACAAATGCTGATGTGGTTGTGGTAAAAGAGGAACCCTCCTACATTGCTGATAGGAATGTACACTAGTACAAGCATTATGGAAATCAGTATGGAGATTTCACAAAGAAATGAGTTAAAAATTCCATATGCCCTAGCTATCTCCCTTCTAAGTATCTTCCCCAAAGATTTCATACAACAGCAATACATGCATATCAGTGTTTATAGCTACAAAATTCATGGTAGCTAAATCCTGGAAACCTCCTGCATATCCAGCAACAGATGACTGGATAAATAATATGCGTACAGCAGTACTACTCTGCTGTAAAGAACAAATTTGAACCAACATCGTGAAGATGGCCATACTCCCAAAATTGCTGTACAGATTTAATGCAATCCCTATCAGACTGCCACAAACATACCTCCCAGACCTAGAGAAATCATTCCTAAAATTTATTTGGAACCACAAATGACCTAGAATAGCAAAGGCAATCTTGGCCAATAAAGACAAGGCAGGAGGCATCACAATGCCTGACTTGATATTATACTACAAAGCCACTGTGATAAAATCAACATGTATTGGCAACAAAATAGACCTGAGGATCAATGGAATAGACTAGAAGATGCAGAAGCATCTATGAATACACTCAGCCATCTGATCTTCGACAAAGGGGCTACACAAGCCCACTGGGAGAAAGATAGCCTCTTTAACAAATGGTGCTGGAAAACTTGGCTTTCTACATGCCGAAACTAAAACTTGGCCCAGCTCTATAACTATGCACTAAGTTAAAGTCAAAATAGATTAAAGATCTAAACATTAAAACAAACACTCAATCTCCTGGAAGAGAAAGTAGGAGAAACTCTTGAAGACATAGGGGTAGGTAAAGAGTTCATGAACAATCATATATTCGCACTGGAAGCACTTGAAAGAATCAACAACTGGGATCAACTCTTCTTGAGGAGCTTCTGCATTTCAAAAGAAATTGCCAACAGAGTGAAAAGACAACCCACAAATTTTGAAAAAATCCTAATAAGCAATCAGAGAGAGGTCTACTGTGTAGAATATATAAAGAACTAAGATGTAACAGGGCCCTCAAATTTAAAGACCCAATTCAGAAATGGGCATCTGGGATGAATACATACTTCTCAGGGGACAAAATTAAAGAAGTGAATAAATATATGAAAAAATGCTCCACATCACTAGCCATCCGTGAGTTGCAAATAAAAAACAACACTAAGATATCATCTCACTCCAGAAAGAATGGCTATCATAAGGAAATCAACCAACAACAAATGTTGGAGAGGTTGTGGGGAAAAGGGAACATTTGTCCACTGCTGGTAGGAATGTAGACTGGTACAACCATTGTGGAGGTCAGTGTGGAGACTCCTCAAAAGAGTAAGACTAGAAATCCCATTCAAGCCGGCTATCCCTCTACTGGGAATTTTCCCAGAGGAACTGAAAACATTGTATCATAGTGATATATGTGTACCTATGTTTAAAAAAGATGTGGTATTTCTATCTAATGGAGTATTACTCAGGTATTAAGAATGATGCGCTTGAAGCATTTATACTGAAGTGGATGCCACTTGAACATATACTCATAAGTGAAATAAACCAGACACACATGTAAATATCGTATAGTCTCCCTAGTATAAGAAGCGAAAAGAAGAAATACAAATGGAAATGTACAGCAGCAACTAAAAACAATTGAGGCAGATAAGGCAAAGTGAATGGCATATGCTGCAGGATACTAATCAGCTTTTCTTCTGGATGGTTAACAACCTAAGTTGCCAGATCAAAATTGGAGAAATAAAAGAGCCACAAGGCCAGCCAACATTTTGGCCCTAGACTTTTGAAGGTCAGCGAAGACTCAGGACATAGGAGAGCCTGTATGGCAACATCATGAAACTCAGTTGAGCCCCAAATTTTCTGAACAAGGAGATTATGGAGCCACAGAGGAAAGAGATCGAAGTTCTATAGTGTGCCTGGGGAGAGTCACATGGAGAGAAAACTTTCTCTCAGGCTCTCACAGAGAGCAAACTGGTCAAGCACTGGCCGTGACTCATCCACATGGATGACACAGACAAAGGATCTACAGAATAAGGTACAGGACTACAAGATAAACCCTGAGGGGACTTCACTGACCACATAAGAAACCAAAAGTACATGTGTTGGTATATAGGTCTTGCTCTATCTAGGTCTTAACCATCCAGCAGAAAAGTATAAAAATGAGGTATACACCGCAGGGCCATAATAATTTGATCTGTAAATGGCTATGGTCGACAACTTCTTTGAATAACTCACTATTGTTGTGGAATGCTGGACTGTGTTGGATTGTGTTGTCGAGTTCAAGCACCTAAGTTAGTTGAATGACAATGGAGTGCCCATCTTTGACAGGTATAGCCAAAGGGGTATAGAAAGGAAGAATCATGATGTGTGTGTATGGACAGTACAGTTGGAATAGATAACGCCGTGCTTCTACATAATTCTATGAGAGGCAAGATTTGCACTAAGGGTGGTTGGACAGGATATTATGTCAGCTTCTAGTACTATGGACAACCACTAGGAAAATAACAACGTAGAAAGTATTAATTATTGAATCTTTGATGTAATTCAGGTATAAAAAATAAGATATGTAAACAGCTACACTCTTAATTTACTGATAAGAGACATGCTATAATAATGTCTGTAAGTATGATATCATGTATGCACCTTCTGTGATACCAGAACATTATGAAAACAGTTTGCAATGTATTAATTTATCAAATCCATCTTGTCAAGGTATTTTTTTTTAAAAAAGAACAAATTTGAGCATTTGTAGGAAAATGAATGCACCTGAAAAATACAACATTGAATGAATTAAGTCAAACACACAGCACAAATACGTTGTGGTAAAATTGATGTTCTATAAATAGGTTTTAGGGATTTTTTATATTTTTTGAGACAGGACCTGACAGTGCAGTTCAGACTAGCGTTAGACCCGTTCTGTAGCCTAGTCTGTCCTTGAACTCAAAGCTGTCCTCCTATGTCAGTCTCCCTACTTCTGGGATTATAGGTGTGTACCAGTATGCCTGATTTAAGAGTTAATAGTGATTGAACATTGGTTTCCTTAAATGCAACAACTATCTTTTAACCTTTACTGGTTAAGTTAGACTTGTTTTTAGAATGGGCAATGCTTTCATTTCCAGAGGGTAAAATGAAAAATTATTTTATTTACCATTTCTTGGTCTTTCTGTAAGCATTGCACAATATTTGCACATTATCAAATACCTCATTTTACATTAGCTACTATTCTTTCCTTTCAAGAAGCTATCTATTTTATGAACTTTACTTTGCTGTGCAGTACAACCTGTTGTTTTCTTCGCAAATAATTCTGCTTGGAGCTCCATTTATACTTCTGGTATTTGCTCTTGCATTTTCAATAGCAGTTTTAACAAAAACGCAAAAGTTGCTGAAAGTACTTTAATTTTATTTTTCATTTAGGTTATTTACAACAAGAAAACCTCACTTCTACCTGCCAGACCTTTATATTGGAAAGTTCAGATTTAAAAGAATATGCAGAACACTGTACAGATGAAGGCTTTATCCCAGCCTGCTTACTGGTGAGTTACTTGTTGCATAAAGGAAAAATTTCAGGGGCCGGGCACATGGCTCAGTGGAATGAGCATTTCCCTGGCAAGCTCAAGGGCCTGAGATCAGTCCCTGGTTTGCCCCCCCAAAAAAAAATTCAAAAAAGAAAAAAAACATTTCATCATTGACCACACGGGACTGAACATTTGTCTTAAAAGTCAGCTCCTCAAAGCCAAGTGTAGTAGCCTCCCAGCTACTGAGGAGGCTGAAGTGGGAGGATCACTTGAACCTAGGAATTTGAACAGTCTGATCAACAGAGAAATGCTCCATCTCAAAAAAATTTAAAAATCAGCTCATCAGCAAAGTCCAAATTGGCAGAAATTCAGTGGTCATATTTATGACTGATAAGACTCCAAAAAACGTCAGCTATTCTTACACATGTTTATGCTAAACCTTTTTGTGAATTATAGCTTTACCTCTTGAGAATTAGTTTTTGGGGTCTTGTTTTCTTTTTTGGTAACACTATGTAGGGATCAAACCTAGGACCTTCACCTTGAGCTATTTCCAAGCCTTTTTTTTTTTTTTTTTTTTTTTTTTTTTTTTTTTTTTTTTTTTTTTTTTTTTTTTTTTTTTTTTTTTTTTTTTTTGAGATAGTCTCTATACCCAAGCTGGGCTCAAACTTATAATCCTCCTGTCTCAGAGTAAGAATCCAATTTTAACTGACACTCTCATCCTGATTAGTTTCACTAATGCTTATATCACTTTTTTTTTTTTAAGAAGAGAGGTTTAGTTTGCTTACCTTATCACCTATTTTATAAATATATAACCAACAGAGCATCATTTGGTATATAATAGATACATTTAAGATTATGTTATCTCATATAGCATTTGTCATCCTAACATCTTAGAGATGTTTTACCATAACAAATTACTTTCTAAATAGGGAACCTAAAATAATTCTTTAAAAAGTACAGTTGAAGGGGCCAGGGAAATGGCTCAGTGGAATAAGCATTTTCCTGGCAAGCGCAAGAGCCTGAGTTCAATCCCTGGTTCCGCACAATAAATACATACATACATCTATACATACATACATTACATACATACTACAGTTGATCAAGGTTATATCATGATACATATAAAAACCATTGTATTTCTACATACACAGTTAAGAATTAGGATTTAAATTTTTAATACCCATTTATAATGCCAGCAAACAACAAAACAGTTAATCTGATAAAATATTTCAGATTCCTGTGTTGAAAACTACATGAAAGAAATCCAAGGTATAACTAAAGGAAAATAAATTTTGTTTTTTTTGTGATGACTCAATATTATTTCAGTTCTCCATAATTTATTATAGATTCATCACATGTAAAATCTCCACAACCAATTTGCATATAGGATCTTGCTGAACTGAATATTATAAGGGAAATAGAACAATTCTAAAAAAGAATAAATTGAAAGAATCTTTAAGGTTAAGCTTCACAGTGAGAAACAGTTCAGAGGGGACCAAAGAGACATGATGTCTAAATGCAAGTTTTATTCTAGGTTGGATTTTTCTTTTTCTTTATTTTTTTTTTTTTTTTGCTGGCTCAGCCTGCCTGAGGACAAGGCTCACCCTGGCATATGGAACAGGGATCAAATTGAGGTCCCTTGAGCTTGAGGTCACCTAAGCAGGTGCTTTAGACCACTGGGCTATCTTATCTGCCCTAGGTTGGATTTTAAAACAGAAATTTATCCCACATTAATGGGAAAACTGGCAAAATTTGAATAAAGTTTATGGTATAGCTAATGTTACTTCTCAGATAAAAATGCAGTGGTTTCATAAGATGGTAGCATTCCAGGATGCTGAGTGAGGGCTATTATAGGAAGTCAGAACTACCTACAGAATTCTTTACTCTTTTCTTTTTTTTTTTTTTTTTTTTTTAAGAATAGGGTGTACAGGGTCTTGCTGTGTAGATTGGACTCATAGTGATTCTTCTGTCTATGCCTCCCAAGTGCTGGGATTACAGGTGCACACCACCACGCCCAGTCTCAGTTGTCCTCAGCACTTCTCAGGGACAAGGCAAGCATGGCAGGCCTGGGGATCGAATTCCTGGCCCCTGCATCTGCCTAAGCAGGTGCTTTAATCCACCCTCTTTATTGATTCTTAAAGTACTAAAAAACAAAAAAACTTAAATATCTTGTAAAATAAGTATAGATAGGTAATTATGTCCCTTAGATAAGCAAACCAAAGTTCAGAAGAGTTGATTATATACGTAATGTTCTATTCAAATAGACAAGGCTCTTTACCTTAAGAAGATGTGATGAGACCTATAATCTGAATGATATCCCTTCTAATAACTTTGTTTACCCCTTCCTCATCAGCTCTTCTACAATCCAGATCTTTTATTAGTTTTTGAATAGTAGAATGTCTCATGGTGGGAAATTAATTGGTAGTATTATATGATTTTAGTAATACTTGATTTTTTCCTTTTCAGTCCTTATTTGGAAAAAACTTGACAACAATTTTGAATGAATATGTAGCTATGAAAGCAAAAGGTAAAAACTCAAGTTCAGGGATTTTTTTTGTTTTTGTCTCATTGGTTCTGTATATAATTTGTCTATTAGTATCTTTTAGAAAGTTTCTAATTAAAATGTATCTCAAAACTTTGAGAAAAACTTTTCAGTTATGACACATTTTAGTAAGAAATATCTAATTTGTATTTACATTGAGTAATACAAAATTTATAAAAATCTGAAATTAACAAATACAAAAATAGGACAAAACCCCTGTAATTCCAGGTTACTTATACTAATAAGTGGGCATTGCTGCATGTTACAAAGTTTAAAAATCATTTTAACTTCTATTTATGTAAAATTGAAGGTGGAGCCAGTTGTAAAATCCTGGCTCTTAACATATTTCCCCTAAAATAAGACTGGGTCTTATGTTTTTGCTCCAAAACACACAATTGGGCTTATTTTGGAGAGAAGTCTTTTTTTTTTTTTTTTTTTTTTTTTCCATGTACAAAAATCCACATTTATTCAAATATAGTTGTGTCATCTTCTTATGGAACATCATCAGAGCTCTCCAAATCCCAGGTTCCTTCCCTACTCTCCTGTAGAACACTTGGTTCTAATCTCCCATGTGCTGCACAAGCACCTAAATGAGCACCACTTGCCCAGGTAGCCTGCTGTTTGTTACATGGGCAGTATAGCTACAGCCTTCTACAGCTTAGGCTTTTCTTTCCCTTAAATCAAGTGTTAATTAAAAGCTTCTGAGACAGGAGTGACAACAAAAATGATGACAAAGTGGCTAAACTCTGCAGAGACAAAAATTTTACATTCATTACAGTACACAGCCTGTTGAATTATAAAGATTCGTGTTAGACACAGTCATATCCATTTATTACCGAGTGTATAAGTTATTCGTGCAGTCTGTGCTCTTGATTGGGCACTTGGCAGTAAGTCTCAAGCTCATCTATTTACGTAGGTGTTTACCCCTTGTCCAGAGATACCTGCTTGGGAATTTACAAATATTTAATTAAATTTACATTATGGTTTACTTTAAGTATTAATGTCAGTGATGTTACTTATTTGTATATTAATACTATTTTATAATTCAGTACTTTCCCATTTATTAAATGTATCTGTGTGGATATCAATCTTAACTTGGGTTTGTTTTGGGGCTTATAAGAATCCTGAAAAAAATCATTCTAATTCTTGTTTTCCACTTACAGCTTATATGGGGGGAATATGGTAGTTGTTAGAGTAGAAAATAATATTTGCCTAAATTAATAGTGATGTAGAGGACAAATTCTGATGGTTTTTCTCTAATACTGTAGCTTACAACATTCATAAATTAGTGTTAAAGAATCAGTATAAAGTAATAACAGAAAAGAAAGTTAAACACTTATTAAAGACTTTATATGCATGTTGCTAGATACTTTCATGTTTTATCTCATTTAGTATGGCTACCACCCCAGTGAGAGGTATTGTTTATACCTATTTTAAAATGCAAGATATTAATTAAATTTTAACATTTACAAAGATTTTGTGTAGGCGTTATGATAATAATTTGTTATGAAACATTTAATTCACCTTAAAATATCACATTATATCAGAAGATGAAAAAGTAGTTTGTTACCTAGTCCAAAAAAAGCATGAAATCATGGGCCTTATTAAGCTGCTGAATTTATGTGGGTGTTCATTTCCACTCGTCATATTTAGTACCCAGGGGCTAGAAAAAAAAAAACAGAATTAAGCATCTCTCCTGGCCAGTTTTGAAGCTAGCTTTTTAGTTGCTTAAGAGCAACGGAGAGAGGCTTTATTTTGCTGTGATTTGTGTCTTTATTCAAGTTGAATGGTAAGTTTTCTCCAACTAAGTTTATTTCCTCTTATTAATTTAGAAACATCAAATGATGTCCCAGCAATAATGTCATCTCTGTGGAAGAGGTTAGACCATACACTCTCTCAGATCAGGTACTAATTAAAATGTCCATAATGACTGTGGAATGCAAGTATACTTTAAATCACTTTATTATGTATCATACCTATTTTTTTTTTTAATTCTAGGAATTTTTGGTGTTTCATTGCCTTTGGTTGGAACAAATTAAGAAAAATTACATTTCTCTGTCTTTTGGGGGGGGGTTAAAGGAATAGAAGTTTATTTGGCTCAGAGTTTGTAGAGATTTCAGTCTATATCTGGCTTCAAGGCAGGGTGGTGTGGCAGAGGAGAAGAGGAGAAGCAGCTCATGGGATGGCCAGTAAGCAAAGAAACATCAAAGGAGATAGCCCCTGCTGGGTGAGGCCCTCTTCCACCAAGCCTCACCTTCCAGGGTCACATTGAGCTACTGCACTTGTCCACGGACTGATTAACTAAAGGGTATCCCTCCATGACCAGTCAGGACATCTTCACAAAAACCACAGCAAACCAAGAACTTTTGCGTTGAGCTGTATACCCACCCCATTTTTATTTTGAGGCATAGTTGTTCTTAAGTTGTCAGGTTGTCTCACTATCCTGCCTCACCTCTTAAGAGTGATGACATTATTGGCACACACTGATTGTCTCAGCTTATCCTTTTTTTTTTTTTTTTTTGCTGGGGCTCAAGCTTGGGACCTGTTGCTTGCCAGGTGGGTGTTTATACCGTTGAGCCATCCTCTGGCCCCCTGCTCAGCTTAAATAAATTATAAAATATTTATAGAGAAAGAAGTATTGAGAAGCCAAATGACATTGCCAAAGTTTTTATATCAACTTAGAGGAGGATCTTGGACTGGAATGTTTCTTTTCCTAGCCCATTGTCAGTTCTCTTAAACAGCTATTTATTACATATTCAGGGGATCAGTATGTTGAACTCAGGCACAGTTGATGCTCTCCTATTAAGAAATAACCTTGAAGAATAATGCTACTTCTGTAATCTTCCTTTAGAATTTTCTTATTGTGTTAATGCCTGGCTTCTATCTATTTAGCCTTGCAGTGCTGGTTTCAGGGGTTAACATCATTAGTATCAATTTTATAAGATCTCTTATTTGATTATTGAGCCTATTATGAAAATCATAGTTTCTCACCTTTTCCCCCAGAAGTACAAGTGAATAGCCCATCTAACTATAGTAGATACCTCCATCTAGCTTCAGCAAAGGCTTCATTTTCTTCTCATTTAAGCTGCTTTAGCAACACCAGATGCTTTTGTGCTAACCTGAACTATACCTACATTTGGTAAAACCTGAACTATACCTACATTTGGTAATCTTATCTTTGTGTTTCCTGTTCCTTACTTACATTTCCTGTCTTCACAAATAATCTTGAAAAGAATTCACAGTTTAGTATTTATAGATACTATGTATTTTACTGAGGTATTTTATTGGCATAATTTTACATAAAGAGATTCTTTTCTTAACAGTATTGTGATTGGAACCTAGCATAGTCACACTAAGCCCCAGTCCGTTCTATTTATTTTGAGACAATTTCTCACTAAATTGTCCCAAGCTGGACTCTCAAACTTGAGTCCCAGCCTGGCTTGGCCTTCCAGTGTACTAGGAATGTAAGCATGTGCCACCATGCCTACCAAAAGAAAGAATTTTTAGCCAAATTTTTTCCTTTTTTAAGTTTTACATATTTTTAAAAGTGATACATTCATAGTGGCTCTTTTTGATGGAGACTTGCTTAATACATTTTTAGCTCAAGGTTACTGTCTTCACTGTTTACCAAATGCATAGCCAAGTAATTATAACACACAGTTAAAGAATTAACTTGCACTTTTAGGTTTCCTATTTGCTTTTCTCTTTGCTTAGAGTTTGAATGAGATAATCACAGTCAGACTTATTAAAGACATAATGTCATTTGCCATTAACTTCAGGATTCTAAAGTATTGATATATGTGAAATCAGTTTCCTTTTGAAAAAGCCTTGATAAATTAAGAAATATAATTGAAAAATATTATATTTCATATATAGTTTACTTAAATGTTTGGAATTCCTAAAAATCACATCAAACTGTATTATTAAAGTCAAAGCACTCTAATCCATATTGAATTGAATGGAAGTCTCATTACTAAAATTATGTTGTATAAGTATGATTATGTGCCATTCCTTTTCTCCTAATACAGAGCAGAATTGGTACCAAGAAAATGTATTCATCTTTTTAGGGGGGTTTTTTGTGTGTGTTAAAAAAGTCTAGCATATTTTAACTCATAATTTACATAACTAAACCCAAGACTATCTTAGCAACAAAAATTTTTAATGAACTACTTTGTTTTGTTTGTTAGGAGCATGCAAAGTTCCCCGGGGTTGGCTGCCAATCAGAGAGGTTGGTATTCAACTTTAAACTATGTTGAGAATTATTCTAAATTTTGTCTGGTGAACATTTCATTTAATATACATGCTAGCTATTTTGTTGAAACTACATCTTTAGAGTATAATTATCATATTAGGAAATACTTATCATTTTATATGTATATATAAAATATACTCATGGGACCAGGAAGATGGCTCAGTGGAATAAGCTCTTCTCTGGCAAGCACAAGGGCCAAGGGCCTGAGTTTAATCTCTGGTTCTGCCAACTCAATCAATCAATCAATCTCATACCTTCTTTTGTTGGCTCTCATAGTGCTATCTTTAAATTCTTGTTTTACAGTTTTAGATATCTTTGTGAGGGTGTTAGCAATATGAATTATTGCCAAACAATTGTATTGCTGAATTTAAATTTTGCTATGAAATTACCAAATAAATGTGATTTTTTTTTTTTTTTTTTAACTGGAAATGAAACTCAGGAGCTTGTGTTTGCCAGGCAGGTACTATGCCACTGAGCTATATCCCTGGCAAAGTTGACATTTTTAAGAAACACCTTTTCATTTTGTGGAGCTAATGTTATATAGTGCAGTGTTCATAATTGATCATATTGATATGCTAACTGCAAACTACTCTGACATTAATTTTAATGCTTATGTGTTTACAGTCCGAACAAGAAATGGAATTGCAGAAATCAAACGACAAAGAAGGCTTGCATCTCAAGCAGCTCCTGTCAGTTCAGATTTGCTGATTTTACCTTATGTTTCAGCACAGTTTACTACTGCTCCTTTGACAGCTGCACAGCCTGTTCAACCAGTTGGCCAAATTTCAACTCCAATGAGGTCAAATTTTGTAGTGGTCAATCACTCTCAGTCACAGGATACTGGAACTAGTAAGCTTAAATTTTGTCTCTTTAATGTTATTGTTAATCATATAAGTGAGATGGGTCTGCTAATGCCCCTATAGTATAGTATAGAATTATGACCATAGAGAAGAGAGAAGTTTGTCATGGACCAGACTGCAGGAAGCTTTACCATGGTACAAAATCTAGGGGTCAGTTTATTCTGTATTTTTTCATATTTCTAGTCTATTTGAAATCTAACCTTGAATGGTCATTTTAAATTTGGGACATTTTATAAAAGAGAAGACCTTATTTTTCTACATATCCATCTTTACTCAGGAAATGTCTTTCCATTATACCTCTATCTTTACTTGTTGAAGGTGCATATTTCTGGCTTAGCCTGAAAGCAAGAAATAAACATACAGACAACATGCTTTATTTTGCTTATATATTTATTGTATAAGGGAACCACATGGTGTAGTATGAGGTAGAAAGCTATTTAATAATGGAGTTGAAATTAGAATTCAGGAGTTAGGACTCTCAGTTCATAGCCTAGTCTTCTCTGTAACCAAAATTAGTTGTCATCCATAAGAGTGCTCTCATTTTCATCTTTTTTACCCTCAAAACACTTTCTTGAACTTTTATATTTTGCCATGTATTTTGTATTTTATTGTAAAGCTTTAAAGTACACACTATATTTTGTGGGGTTTTTTGTTTTTGTTTTGGCAGAACCAGGGATTGAACTCAGGCCCTTGCACTTGCCAGGGAAGCTCTTATTCCACTGAGCTATCTCCCCAGCCCCTCACACTATATCTTTTTTAATGTTATTATCTTGTACAGTGTGTACCAAATAGGTATCCAATAAAGGTTTATTGAATTTCATATAAAAATAATCAGTAGAAAGCTGGGGTTATAACTCAGCGGCATAAGCCTTCTGCCTGGCAAGCACAAGGTCCTGAGTTTGTTTACCAGTACCAAAAAATAATAATCAGAGATTAGCCAGGTGTGGAGGTACTCACCTGTAATCCCAGCACTCAGATTGCTGAGGCAGAAGGATTGCCGTGAGAGTTCAAGGCCAGCCTAAATTACATAGTGAGACCTTGTCTCAGAACACAAAACAAAAAATTAGTATGTCTTCTCATGTTAAAGTGTGGATTCAGTTTCCCTGGCTTACTGTTTTGTTTTCTAAAATATAGCTGGAGAGTCTTTAAATATTGTTCCTGGTCCTCAAGAAAAGAAGTCGCACGCCAGCTTAATGTCACCTGGTAGACGTAAAAGGCAAGTGATTTCTATAAAGGACATGTTACCAGTACTATTTAAAATACACGAATAAAAAAATAATTGTAACAGGATATTAGAACTACATACTGATAGCCATTTCAGAAGGCATTTTTTTTCACATAATGACCTAAAAGTTTGTTGCATCCTTCAGTAAATGCCATATCACTGTTTTATTGAATAGTTTTTTCTTTGACAGTGCATAAAATAATGGTTTGTCTTATAATTGTTATCTCACATACTTTAGGATTTATGCTTTTTAAGTAAACATAAATAATACCAGTATGTTTTGTGGTTCATAAATGAATATTTTAGGTTTTCAATTAATTTATGTCAGCTTTTGAGTAAGTTTTTGAAAAGAATTATTTGGCTAGCTTCTCTATTTGGACAATTTTTAAGGAAAAAAAGAATTTAAATTTTTGTTTGTTTTGATTTTTCCCATGGGTTTTTTTTTTCTTTTTTTCTGAGTTTATGATTACTGCTAATTATGGCTTACTTTATTACAAACTTCCTTTTTGTGAGTTTTCTCACTTAACCACATAACAATCTGTAAATATAATTTATTTCACTCTAATCTTCTCTAAACAATCTTTTTGGCCTTATTTGATTTTAAAATGGGTGATAGAGTTAAAGTTCATGTACTTAAGACTAGTTAGTAAGTAATAAAATTAGACCTCAAATTTATTTATCCATCGTTGAAGTTTCATAATTTTATTTTGTTTGTTTGTTTTGTTTTGTTTTGTTTAGTTTTGGCCAAACCAAGGATTGAACTCAGACTCTTGCAATTGCCAGTGAAGTGCTTATTCCGCTGAGCCATCTCCCTGGCCCTCATGCTGTTCTATTTTGTTAGGTTCAAACTAAAAGAGAGAACATACCTACCAGCTTTACCAAAATGATTTATGGTAGTTTATTTCTATGGTAGTTTATTTCTATGTGGGTAGTTAACATGGAATCTATTAGATGTAGTAGTGAAAAAAGTCTTTTAAAATGTGTTTCAGTGAATCACAAAGGAAAAATATTACTTTGTCTGGACCTCACTCAACGATACGAAATTTCCAGGACCTAAATACATTTGCCGTAGAAAAAGTAAGTGGTGTTCCCAAAGTTTACAACTTGGAATACCCCTAAGATTAGAAGTACTGACAGTTACACAAATGTGTGCATGCATGTGCATGTGTATACTAAACACAGTTATTTCTAAAGATTGCAGTGGAATTGCCTTGGAATAACAGATGGGGGTGAATAATTGTAGGAGGCAGTGTATTCAGAATAGGTGGCATAGTCTGCGTTGGTGGTATAGTGGTAAGCATAGCTGCCTTCCAGAATAGGTGGCATAGGCACATGCCCCAAAGGAAGAATATATGTATATGTATGTATGTGTGTATATATATGTAAATATGTACATAAATTTTTTAATCATTTATTTATTTGGTACAGGGTCTCACTACACAGCTCAGATTCATAGTGCTTCTCCTGTCTCAGCCTCCCCAACACTTGGATTACAGGCATGTGCCACCACACTCGGGTTCCATGGCCAGCTTGGCATGTGGTACTAGGGAATCAAACCCCAGGTCCTTGAACTTGCCAGGGAGGTGCTTAGACTGCCAAGCTATCTCCCTGGCCAAAACATTTGTATATTAAGAAATTGCAGATACTTTTTTGTTGCTGATTATTCAATATAATAGAGCATTTTTTTAATAACATTTTATTGGAGTGGGGTTACTTAAAATTTTTTATAATGAGCTAAAACTGTTCTCTAAGCAGTGAAGAGTTGGTGAAAGATCTATGGAAACACAATGTACAGATGTTGTGTTCGTGTCTTATGTAGTTCACCGTGTGTGGAGGTTTCAGTCAATAATCAGCTGGCTCTGAGGGAGGATAGCTTGACACAGCTGCAACAGGTCTTTTTTTTTTTTTTTTTTTTTTTTTGGTGGAACCAAGGATTGAACTCAGGCCCTTGCGCTTGTCAGGGAAGCGGATATTCCACTGAGCCATCTCCCCAGCCCCTGTGTTCGTGTCTTAATATGGAAGGAGCCACTATAACTTCTTAGTTTTTCATTAAACTGAAACTATTTAGCTTCTAGTGATTGGATTTTATTATGTGTTGTAGACACATTCTCATTATGTTATACACACTGGTTTCAAATTCCTGGGCTTCTCAGCACACTTTATTTAGCCTCCTACATAACTGGGACTACTGCAGCTGATTAAGATAGTAGCTTGTTACAAAAGTAACATTATACTTTTTGCCACCCTTATTTAATATTGACTTTGTTTTCCAGCAAATGGTTATTGAAAATGCACGGGAAAAAATACTAAACAACAAATCTCTTCAAGAAAAGCTTGCAGAAAACATTAATAAATTTTTGTCAAGGTATGCAGTATTTGTGAAATATTCAATTGTTTTTCTCTAAATGTGTAATTTTGCTAGATTTTCCTTTCTGTGTTACAGTGATAACAATATTGCTCAAGTACCCAAGCAAACAGATAGCAACCCTGCTGAAACAGAGGCTTCAATTGATGAGCTCCTAGGACTTCAGGTATGAATAAGGGGTGTGTGCACACCCTCGTGTGTATATGTGTGTGTGTGTCTGTGTGTGTAGGTAGTATTTGTTTTGATAGTTAAAATTGATGATATTTTAGTTTTATTTCAAAACTGTTACCTAAACATTTGATGTATAAAATGTAGTTTAAGAGGTAGGGCTGGCCAATAACACAGCAGATTAAAGTGCCTGCAAGCAGATGCAGGGGCCAGGGTTTGATTCCCTGGCCTGCCATTCTTGCCTTGCCCCCCGGGTGCACTGAGACAGCAATTAAGACTGGGCATGGTGGTGCACACCTGTACTCCCAGCTCTTGGGAGGCTGTAAACAGATGGATCACTGTCAGTCCAATCTAGTAGTGAGACCCTGAACACCCTGTAGACCCTTCCCTAAAATACAAAAAAAAAAAAAAATTGTACAAATATCAATCAGTTTTAAGACACCGTAACAAGACAGATTCATTGCAAACTGCTTTCATACTGTTTTGGTATCATACAAGGTGCATACATGATATACTTACAGACATTATTATAGCAGATGTCTCTTATCAGTAAATTAAAAGTGTACCTGTTTACTTATCTTATTTTTTATGCCTGAATTATATCAAAAATTCAATAATTATTTTCCTAGTGGATGACCATAGTACTAGAAGCCGACATAATATCCTGTCCAACCACCATCAGTGCAAATCTTACCTCTCATAGGATGATGTAGAAGCACAGCGTTATCTATCCCACCTGTACTGTCTATACATACACATCATGATTTTTTTCTTTCTACACCCCTTCCTTTGTCTACACCTGTCAAAAGTGGGCACTCCATTGTCATTCAACTAACTTAGGTGCTTGAACTCGACAACACAATCCAACACAGTCCAGCATTCCACAATAGTAGTGAGTTATTCAAAGAAGTTGTCAACCATAGCCACTTACAGCTCAGCTTAATATTATGGCCTTGCGATATATACTTCATTTTTATACTTTTCTGCTGGATGGTTAAGACCTAGATAGAGCAAGACCTATATACCAACACATGTACTTTATGTTTCTTATGTGGTCAGTGAAGTCCCCTCAGGGTTTATCTTGTAGTCCTGTACATTGTTCTGTAGATCCTTTGTCTGTGTCATCCATGTGGATGAGTCACGGCCAG
>PVKA01004563.1:35964-98064 GCA_004027165.1 Ctenomys sociabilis
CAGGCACACTATAGAACTTCAGTCTCTTTCCTCTGTGGCTCCATAATCTCCTTGTTCAGAAAATTTGGAGCTCACCTGAGTTTCATGATGTTGCAGTACAGGTTCTCCTATGTCCTGAGTCTTCGCTGACCTTGAAAGGCTAGGGCCAAAATGTTGGCTGGCCTTGTGGCTCTTCTATTTCTCCAACTCTGACTTGTGAACTTAGGTTATTAACCATCCAGAAGAAAAGCTGATTAGTATCCTGCAGCATATGCCATTCACTTTGCCTTATCTGACTCAATTGATTTTTGTTGTTGTACGTTTCCTTTTGTATTTCTGCTTTTTGCTTGTTATACTAGGGAGACTATACAATATTTATACATGTGTGTCTCGTTTATTTCACTTATGAGTATATGTTCAAGTGGCATCCACTTCAGTATAAATGCTTCAAACTTATCATTCTTAATAGCTGAGTAATACTCCATTATATAGAAATACCACCTTTTTCAACCATTCCTCATGTGATAGACATCTTGGTTGTTTCCAAGATTTTGCTATCACACATTGCGCTGCTATAAATAAAAGAAGAAATTTAACACAAAACCTTTTTGTTTTGTTTTGAGGTAGGTCCTCTATATTTTAATTGTATTATATTATTGGACAATGTAAACATCTTTAATAATATTTCTGTGTGATTCATTATAGCAGGGTTTTTTCTAATTGATAAATTCTGGGTAAAACCAGTGACTTGTTCCCTGGATGCCACCAGTAATTCTTTTAAGAAGCTCTTTCTCTCTTAGCTAACAATGTATATCTGAGCTAGATTTTTTTTTTTTTTTTTTTTTGGTAGCCTTTAACTCATTGCTGTATTTTCTTCACAAAACTAGATGCTTATTATAATTCAAAGCACTCTTTGATCATGTGAAGATAACCAAAAAATGAAAACGTGCTGGGCATAGTGGCACATGCTTGTAATGTCGGCTCAGGAGCCTGAGGCAGGATATCACCAAGAGTTAAAAGCCAGCCTAAATCAAAGTGAAACCCCATCTCAAGAAAAACTGGAAAAAGACATAATCTTGTGCTCTTGGTTATTATATACAATATTGGTGAAAAATTTAAATTCAGGGTTAAGTAAGTTTTACAAGCAGCAGAGGGAATTTTTTTTTAAATGAAAGGACAAATAGAGTCTTGATTTATAAGCTAGTAAAAGGAATAAAAGAGCAAATTTACAATCTGGAGTAAGTGGCTCCGGTACTTTTGAAATTAAAGGTAAAGCTACAAACATGATAATAAGCCACAAAATTTAGGGAATAAATACCATATCTTTTTCCCAGCCCTTACTGGCTCTCAGAAATAGCATTGCCAGTCATAAACTCCCAGCAAAGGAATCTCACTTACTCAGAAGAAAAGAAGTAAAAATTCACAGTTATGCAAGATTATCCTACCACTTAGCATATAGTTGAGAAGTTATCTATCTTACTTTCATCCTTTGGTACAGAGCTAGCAAGTAGCTTTTAGTGTGCTACTTTTACAATAAGAACATACAGGGAAATGGCTCTGTAGAATAAGCACTTGCTGTGCAAGGGCTTGTGTTCAATCCCCTGATCCACCAAAAGGGGGCAGGGTACAGGGAGATGGCTCAGTGGAATAAATGCTTTTCTGGCAAGCACAGGGGCCTGAGTTCAATCCCCGGTTCCACAAAAAAAAAAAAAAAAAAAAAAAACAGATAAGTAATCCGTAAACGTTTGAAGAGAGCATTTAAATAAAGACTCCAGACTCCTATTTTTACTGAAGAACCTATAAAGCATTCTTCAGATTTATGTAAAGAAAACATCACAGAACATGATAATGGCCGTATTAGAGAATGCTTTGTGTTTAAATGAATAGATAATTGGTGTGTGTTCGTTTTTTTTAAAAATTTAGGAATACATTCACCAAAGTGATTAACTTTCGGAAGCAAAATTAAGGAAAATTGGTCTTCTATTTTCTAGTTTTCTTTTTTATTTTGTCTTTTTCAGACATGGTCTCAGGCCAGACATGGTGGCGCATGCCTGTAATTCCAGCACTCCGGGAGGCTGAGGCAGGAGGATTGTTGTAAGTTCGAGACCAGCCTGAGCTACAAAGTGAGCTTAAGGCCAAGCCTGAACTGTATAGTGAGACCCTGTCTCAAAAAGACAAAGAAAAAGAGACAGGGTCTCATTAAGCTGTTCAGGCCAGCCTTGTAGCCCAGGCTGGTCTTGAACTCTCAACAGACCTGCTTCAGCCTTCCAAGTGCTAGGAGTTTATTTTCTTCTAAATGAGCATATTGTTATACTTAAAATCAGAAAAAATTGTCAGATATATACTTCATTGGAACAAGCCCCTGCCTGAGAAGCACAGATCCTGAGCTCTGTTCCTGGTGCCAGAGAAATAATAAATCAGAAGAAATGTTCTTGAAAGAAAATGCTTCAACATAAAAATTCACAAATATAAAATGGTAATTAATTACTTTTCTGGTATTGCATATTGATTTATTAAGGACGTGCCTTCAATTCATAATTGCAGAGTGAAATCCACATGTCTGAAGAAGCTATACAGGATATATTGGAACAAACAGAATCAGACCCAGCATTTCAAGCACTGTTTGATTTGTTTGACTATGGTAAGTAGACTGGTTTCATCAAGATAGTTACAAGAAAATAGTTTTCCAGTCTCTTTGGTAATTTAACCAAGAGTGAAGAATTAACCTAGAACACTTGAAATAGGTGCCATTTCATTAAACCAAGCAATTTATGGATATTTACAGGAGTTTGTTCTTGTACATCAGCTATGAAAATAGAGAACAACATGGGGATTTTTTGTTTTTTGTTGGCATTCTGAATAATCAGTGAAATGTGTTGAGGCCTGCTATAAGACTACACTTGATATTAGCCAAAAGGCTGAGAAGTAACACAATTGAATGATATAAAAGGAACATGGTATAATCATAATTTATCTCAATCCTGTGTTCTAGTACAGTGGTGCTCTAAGCGAGTAATATCAATGTTATCTGAGACTGCTAAATATGGAAATTCTTGGGACATCTAGAAGATCCTAATACAGCCTCAGGCTTAAGAACCACCAGTACTAGTTAGGCCATATGATGTGCAGATCAAGACAGTTACTAGAGCCCAGCGTGTGAGTCTGGCATGAGTGAGACTCTGCTTCAAGAAAACATTCTTGGGGGCATGGTGGTACATGCCTGTGGTCCTAGTACTTAAGGCTGAAGGAGGAGAATCCTTGGGAGTTTAAGACCATCCTTGGCTACAAAGTGAGTTTTAAGTGTCCAGAGAAATAGCTTAGTGGACTTAGTGGACTAAGTGCCTGCCTAGGCCAGCGCATAGAACAAGAACCCCTCTGGTGGGAAAATCATTCATACTTTAAGTGGCATACTGGACTGGCCAAATAGCTCAGCAGATTAAAGTGCCTACAAGTAGGTGCAGGGGCCAGGGGTTTGATCCCCAGCCTGTGTGCTGGCCCTCCCCCAGGGCATGCTGAGAGGGCAATTGAGACTGGGTATGGTGGTGTACACCTGTAACCCCAGCTCTTGGGAGGCTGTAAACAGGAAAATCACTAGGAGTCTGATCTAATAGTGAGACCCTGAATACCTTGTAGACCCTACCGTAAAAAAATACAAGAAAATTATATATACACACATACACACACACACACACACACACACCCCTATGTATCATACTAAGCAGCATATTAAAAGCATCAGCAAGCCATAATTAAAATCCAAGTTTGATATTTGTCTGACCACTCAAGTAGTATTCATTCATTTTTGTTTCTGTTTAATTATTTCCCTGTTCTCTCTTTAACAGGTAAAACAAAGAACAGTAAAAATATATCACAAAGCATTTCTAATCAGCATATAGTCTTACCTGAAGAAACAAATCTAGTGGGTAAAAGTTCTTTTGAAATACAAGAATCTGGTAAGAATTTGATTTTGTTATCATTTTAAAAAATGTTAATAAGGCCAGGCATAGTGGTGCATGCCTATAATGCCAACATTTGGGAGGATGAGGCAGTAGAATCATTGCAAGTTTGAGACCAGCCTGGGCTACAAAAGTGAGTCAAAGCCAGCCTGAACTGCATAGTGAAGCCTTGTTTGGGGGGGGGGGGGGGAGTAATTGTCACAAAGCATAAAAATACTGTTTTAGTTTGAAGTTCAAATCGCTATGTTTGCCAGTTATGTATTTCCAGTTTTCTCTCAGTTAAGATTACTTCCAAGTTTTAATACTTAGGTGAATTCTTAGTGCTCTTTGTAATGCTGTATATAGACCTGTAGGGTTCATATGTAATATCATTCAACCTAGTGAATTAGCTTACAGAGCATATCTATTTCATTTGTGCAGGGCAAATTGTATAGTGATAGATTTGAATTTGAAGATGTGTGATTTTTCAAGCTGTATCTACTGTGTCCACTAAATCATTTAGTTCTATCTCCTATAGAGTGCCAGTATGGTACATAAGGGCCCAAAGAGCCATTTCCTAAAAGAAGGGAAGCTATCAATAAAATAATATTGAGAGTTCTGAAATATATGCCAATTTTTAAAGAACTTATTCTTACTTTAGTGTAATAGACCAGAACAGAAGTGCACAATAAAAGTTGGCTCAGCTGGGTATGATGACATACACCTGTAATCCAACACATAGAAAGCCAAAACAGAACTCTGAGAGTGTGAGGCCTTTGTGGGGTTCATAGTTCAAGTCAATCCTGAACTAGGTCAGAGCATGTCTCAAAAAAGCAAATAAGAAAAAGTATGTGGCTGATTGAAATAGCAAGCAAGTACTATACCCAAAGAATTACCTCAGAATTAGAAAAAGAATATTACATTGACAACTATAGAAACCACTTCTGAGTCACAGCTCTTTAGTTCCTTGTTCCTGAGAAGTAAACATTATCCTTTTTCACACTTCTTGCTGACTATACAATTTCAGTACCATATCCATTCCTTCTGTCTCCAACAAAGTTTGTTGTGCCACTTTTCTGCTCACCTGCTTATTATATCCTGGTCCAGTTCTTAAAAGCCATATGGCTCCTGATTTTTTACCACTTTGCTTTAAAGAACTGCTTTTGAGCAACCTCATACTACATTCCTTCTTCACATCCTCTGCCGACACCCCAGCTAGTCTCCCATTCCTTCTTACACTGCATCCCTATCTGCATTTGTTTCTCACTGCATGTTATGTGTAAAAGACTGCACTTCATTTAAGTTCCACCCTGCACATGACAAAACTTGAATTCTCTTAAGTGTTTTCACTGCTCCTGTCAGCAGTTGTGGTACACTCCTGAGTACTCAGGAGACTGAAGCAAAAGGACAAGTTTGAGGTCAGCCTGGACAACTTAGTAAATCTTAGTCTCAAAATGAAAAGGGATGTAGCTCAGGGATAGAGCATGTGGGTAACGTGCAAGGCCCAGGGTTCAGTCCCCAAGATCCCATCCCCCAAACGTATTTATCTCCCCAGAACTTATATAGCCTAAGTGAATTTCCCCCATCCTTCCCTACAATGAGGATTTGATTGGGCTGTATACCCATATTTTTTTAGATAGTCATTACATTTTTTTTTAATTTCCCATAATTTTATTGAAGAACAGATAGCAGTGAGACAGTTTCAAATCAAATTAGAACAGATTCAATAATTAATACATTGCATATTGTTTTCATAGTGGTTTTTTGTTGTACAAGGTGCATACATGATACTCTTATTTATAGACACTATTAGAGTAGATGCCACTATTCAGTGAATTAAGAGAATGTAGCTGTATACATATCTTTTTTAAAGCTGAATTATAGTACAGTTTCAATAATTCATACTTTTTACATTGTTATCTTCCTGATGGTTATCCATAGTAAAGAAGCAGACAGGATATCCGGTCCAAACACTATTAGTGCAAATCTTTCTTCTCATAGAATTACGCAAAAGTACTTCATATTTATCCTAATTTTATTGTTTATACAAACACAGAATGTGTTTGTATCCCCCTTTTTTTTGTTTAGTCCTGTCAGAGATGGGTATTCTATTGGCAGTCAATTATTATAGGTGTTTGAATTCAGCGAAACAACCCAACACAGTCCAACAGTCCACAATAGTAGTGGGTTATCCAAAAAAGTTGTTGACTAGAACCATTTACAGCTCAGCATATTATTATGGCTTTCTTTTATATACCTCATTTTTATACTTTTCTGCTGGATGGTTAAGACCAAGATAAAGCAAGACCTATATAACAAAAAATGTAACTTTTGTATCTGATGAGGTCAGTCAAGTCCCCTCAGGGTTTATCCTGTAACCCTGTACCGCAGTTTGCAGATCCTTTGTCAGTGTCAGCTTTGTGGATGATTCACAGCCATTGCTTGACCATTTTACTGTCTGTAATCTATACCTATTTTTATCAGGACCATAGCTTTTATAGTGTTTGATATACATTTTTATAAGTTTTTCCTATTTTTTCTCATACTTGTTCAAGTTGGTTTCTGCCATATATTGTGAATACTTTATCAGTGCTGTTTTGTTTTCTAAAATACCCTTTCCACTTACTCTATCCATAATATTTCCCTTATTTTTCAAGTTCACCTCATTACCTTCTTGTAACATTTTTTCCTGTTTGGGGTTGGGGAGATGGCTCAGTGGAATATGTGCTTCCCTGGCAAGCACAAGGGCCTGAGTTCAATCCCCAGTTCCACTAAAAAAACAAAACAAAAACAAAACAAAACATTTTTTCCTGTTCAGTAAATAGAAAGGGATTCCTTTCGTTCCTTTTGTTCATTTTCAACATTTGATGTGACTTTGTATCTTATGTCTGTTTCTGAAGGGGGGGCAGGGGGGCAGGCATAGTAGTGCACACTTGAGGCAGGAGGATCACTGTTGAGTTTGAGGCTGGCTTAGACTGTATAATAAAATTGTCTCAAAAAGAAAAACAAAAAGAGTAGGGAGTGGATTAGTTATCTTTGTATTCTAGTACTATGAATATGTGGTTGGTCTTCACCAAATGTATGTTCAATGTTAAACAGTATATAGAGTTTAAATATTGATGATGGTTTCTCATTGTGATCTGTTTTTACCCCAGAGCAGCAGTAATGAGGAAAAATAGACATGAAGATAAGTACTGGGTTAAGTTGTGGCTCTTCCCCAGTAAGGGCCATTGTACCTTTACAAAGTTGCAAGACACAGAGTTGCCTACTGATAGCCCATAATGTCCAGGCAGGATCTTTTTCTCAAGACTTGAGGTAGTTTGACTGCTTTAAACAGTGAGACTACATATCATCAATTTCAGTCAGTTAAAAAAAAAAAAATCGACTACTGCTGCCATTAGTAGTTGGAGCCAATTTTTGTTTTACTTACTCGTAAATAGCAGATGTTCTTGAACTGCTATGCTTTTCCTTCGTTATGTTGTCATTTTGTATTTATTAGAGTCTCACTGCACAGACCAGACTCATAATGATCCTCCTGTTTTCAGCCTCCCATGCGCTGGGATTATAGGCATGTGCCGCCATGCCCAGTCTCCATGTAGACTTCTTGAATTGAATGTTGTTGTTTAAGAAGACATCAGTTATTAGAAAACTTCATTTTCTTTTAAATGTATTTGGTTGTTGCGTAGCCTTACCATGCAACTCAAACTTACATGATCCTCCTGCTTTCAGCCTCCCTACTACTGGGTTTATAAGTAAATATAAACCATGCCTGGACTCTGTGGCTGGCTCAGGCCACCCTGGGGGGCAGGGCTGGCATGGCATGTGGTACCAGGGATGGAACCATGGTCCCCACACTTGCCTGAGGAAGTGTTTAGTCAGCTGAGCTGTCTTGTTGGTCCCCCCATCACAGATGTTTTTTGATACACAGAAGGGGTAGTACGGTGTGTTGGACCTCTACTTACTGTTACGCTGAAACTTTGGATTTCATTGACAAAATAGGTTTTATAGTACAGTTGACTGCTTCAGAAACTAAACATACTATATATGTGTGTTTCTTTGCACGATTCTGATATTTTACAGATGGTCAATCTGGTCAGCCTACTTGTACCTCCTATCAAAATGAAGATGTGCTAAATGTTTTAAAGAATGACAGCAACCCTGAAGTACTTAGACAGCAAGCCCAGGAAGATTTTTTTCACATAGACTCAGACATGCAGAAAAAGTCCCTTAAAACTGGAGCACCTACAGAACAGAAATGTGACCTTGATATTGCCTTTGAGTCTGTGCCTAATTTGAATGACTTTAACCAAAGAGGAAATTCTCACGCTGAATGTAATCAACATTGTACCGAACTATACACCAGTCAGATCCCTCCTGAAACTGAAAGACCCATGGAGGTTGAAAAAAATTCTTTGTCTCCAAATGGGCCGGCTGAGCCTCCATTACAGCCTGATCAGTCTGAAGTACCAGTAACTTCATTTATTACACTTGGTGGTGAAATAAACAATGAAAACTTAATTATCTCTGGGAAAAGTTCTCAACTTTTGTCTCAAAATACTACACTGACTGGAAAGCCATCCAAAAATAGTCAGTTTTGTGAAAGTCTTAACAATACAGTGAGACTTAAAACTAATTTCCATAGTTCCAAATCTCCAGAGTCTAGTGAAATCGACAAGAGTAAAATTGAAATGAATAATGTACTACCAGTTGTGTCACAGCTATCAAGTTGCCAGGATAATTCTTTACTTCAAAGTGAAATTTTACCTGTGTCTATTGAAAGTTCAGCTCTACAGCTCTCTGAACAGCAAATAGAAATTCGTCTTGAAGATTCAGTCACTTCAATTAAACAACCATATGATTCCACAGCTGTTAAACTAAATCACACAGAAAATGAGACTGAGCCATGCAAGTCTGACAAAGCTAGTTTGGATTCGGAGGAGCCTTCATCTTTCATGAAAGAAGATAACATTTTTCTTTTAGGTAGAACTGGTAACTGTGGGGAAGTTGCATTGATACCTCCAGAAGGGAACTCTATAAAAAACAGTCACTCTCTTCCTTCAGAACCTGGTTGTTCTTCCATGGGAAAGTCTCATTCTGAGTCCCAAAATCCTGATGAGAAACCTTCTAGTGACAACTCTGCAGACATGGATACGTCAAATATTGTCTCGCTCAAAATTATCATTAGTGATGATCCATTTGTTTCCTCAGATACTGAACTTACCAGTGCTGTATCTAGTATCAGTGGAGAAAACTTGCCAACTATCATTTTATCTTCTCCTGCTAAATCACCTGCCAAAAATGCAGAATTAGTTAAAGCCCTGCCTTCAGAAGACACTGCAGTTTCTGTTTTATCTGCTGAAGTGGGGGATTCAGCCTCAGTGGAACAGAGCCTTTTGACACTCAAACCTGAGGACTCTGCAGTGAGAAACACTCAAAGTGAAGATAGCACTGCTTTTGCAGCCAGTGTCACACCATGTGTTTCCAAGGAAGGAGGATTCATACAATTGATGCCAGCCACAAGCGCAGCTTTTGCCAACTCAAATAACATTCTCATTGCTACCTGTGTGACTGATCCAACAGCCTTGGGAACAACTGTTACTCAGTCTAATGTTGTGGTGTTGCCTGGAAATTCTGCATCTATCCCTGCACAACCTGCTCCACCAAAGCTACAGACACCACCCAGATCCAGCAGTGTATTTGCTGTCAACCAAGCAGTGTCACCAAGCTTTTCACAAGGTAATTTTAAGAACATATTTAAGGGGGCCTGCTGGTTAGCTCAGTTGTTTAAGTGCCTGCTAAAGCAAACACAGGCTCAGGATACTGTGGTTCAATCCCCAGATCCTCATTCTTTACCAGACCTGCCCTTAAGGCAGTCTGAGCCAGCCAAAAAGAAAAAAAAAAATCAAATTAAAAAAAAAAGAAGAGCATATTTAAACCTATATTCCTAGCACTTGGGAGGCTGATGCAGGAGAATCTTGAGTTTGAGGCCAGTCTGGGCTACATAGTGAGGCCCTTTTCTCCTAAACAAAATATAGATAGGGGGGATATAACTGGTAGAGTACTTGCCTACCATATGCAGGGCCATGAACTTCACCCCTAGTGCTGCAAAAGGAAAAAGCGGTTGGAAGTTTGTTGAAATTCATTTCGCTTGTTTATGAAGTCGTTGGCTAGAAGGTTTTATATATATATATATATATATATATATAATATATATATACACACACACACATGAGAGAGAGAAAATACCCTTGAAGTTGTAATTATGTGTCGTATACTAGCTAATTCAGTTTTGTTTTTTGCTTTTGTCTTGGTTAACTGCTCGCTAAGTATTTTATGTGTTCATGAAGGGGCAAAAATATGTAAAGATCAAACCTGATTTCATCTTGGCAGAGATTAAATATGGGTTAATAAACTTTTTGGGGGCAGGCAAGATAGCTCAGCAGTCTAAAGCACTTGCTTAGGCAAGCTTAGGCAGCTGTTGGGGACCAAGGTTCAATCCCTGGTACCCCATGCCCTACCCAGTTAAATCTTTTTAAATCTGTTAAGCTATGGGCTTAATTTTTTTTCCCAGTTACTCTTTAGATATGTGCTAATAAGCTCCTGAAAGAGATAAGAAAAACTGATTATTCAGAAACACTTCTTTGTCCATAAAAATCTTATTTTTTCACTGCCTTCTGTCTTAATAGAATTCCTGCTTTAGACTCATTTGTTTAGAAGATGACCTTGTGGCATTTTGTTTTGTGCAGTTTCATAGCAGCAATTGAAATGCCCATTCCATTAGTCCTTGATTATATGCACCTCAAAGATGAAGCTTGCATCACACTCATCTATGTTTCTATGTATACTGTTTCTTTCCCCTGCCCACCTTCATACATAATAAGCACATCAGCAGTACGGTGCCTGCCTGGCAAGCACAATGTCCTGAGTTCAATTCCCAGTGCTATAATAAATTTATATAATATCTATATAGATGAAAGAAGGTTTTAAAAATAATAAAAACTGATTAAGCATTGATAGTCATGTATTTAACTGGGTGAGTCTGTTTCAAGTGCTGTTTTGATGAGCTAAAGAAGAGGTCAGGATTGGTACAAATATGGAGCTTTGGCTAGAGCTTAGCAAAGTCAGTAGGAATTGGAGAGAAAAGTAGTCCTTCCAGCCAAGGGAACCAACAAAGCATGCATATGTATTTGAGAGACCACAGTAAGCAAGCCTAAAAATGAAGAGATCTACTAACAGGAAGAGTTTATTCAGAAAAAGATCATTTGTGGGACAGGACTACAGTATAACAGCTGACTAGTGGACTTGTAAGGACCTTGTAACCATTCTCATTTCTCCTCACTGAGTTGTGCTTGTTCTGTGCCCTTTTGAAGCAATGCCATTGAAACAGAACAGGGTTGTGAACAGGGTCTTGGACTATTATCATGCAGTTAGGGTCCTTTCTGTTAAAGTGTTCATATTCCAGTTAGTTTATTCTTTCACAGGAATCAAGCTGTAATTGTAATATATTCTCTTAGCTATGGAGTCTTACACTTACTCATGCTTTCCCATAGCTAATAACTTAACATCATAACATTCAGATTTTCTCTTGGCTGTGCTGCTGTTCTTAAATCAGTACTTTTTTAAAGGAAAGTAGATTGGGGCTGAGATAGCTCAGTGGCTTACATGCCTGCCTGGCAAGTACAAGGTCCTGAGTTCAATCCCCTGTACCAAAAAGTAAATACATAAATAAAAATTTAAAAATAAAAGGAGGGGCGGGGAGATGGCTCAGTAGAATAAGTGATTCCCTGGCAAGCACAAGGGCCTGAGCTCAATCCCTGGTTTTGCCAAAAAAAATAAATAAAATAAAATAAATAAAAATAAAAGGAAAGTAGATTATAAAGAAAGGCCTTTCATAGAGTTTATTTCAGAATACTGATTAAATGTTTTATGCCAGAAGATTTGAGGAAAATATCTTACTTAAAATGAATTGTTTTTCAGGTTCTGCCATTATAATTACTTCTCCAGTCCAACCTGTACTCCAGGGAATGGTGGGCGTGGTTCCTGTGTCTGTGGTTGGACAGAGTGGAAATACCTTTCCTGCACCTCCTCAGCAGGTACGATTTAAAAGCTAAGAGAGATATGCTGAAGGTTTGCTAACAGTAACGAATGGCTTCTTCTCTTCTAGGTCCTCCACATGCCTTTAGCAGCACCTGTATGCAATAGAAGTATCCCACAATACCCCATTCCTCCAAAATCTCAGAAGGCTCAGGGACTGAGGAACAAGGCTTGTATAGGTACCGTTTCTCTAAGTTATTGATGTCAACTTTATGTCTTTGTTCATTTGTCCTCAGCAACACCTGATTGTCTTCCTTTTGAACTATTCCCAACAATTGATCATCTTAGCTTAAAGTATTACAGAATAAATGTCACAAGGCAGCTAATTCTATTATTGAATAGTTTTGCTTGTTTTTATTGTAGACTTAGTTTGGTCTTGTGACTTCTTTGGTGTTCCTCAGGTTAGCATGCTGCCTCTTTTCCTAAATACTTAAAGTGTTTGATAAGTGGCTCTCAGTATATTTGTATGAGATTTTAGAACAATACATCTCAAATTTTAGTATGTATACATACCACCTGAGGATTTTGTAAAGTGCAGATGCTAACTTGATAGGTGTGGCTTAGTGTCTGAGGTTCCATATTTCTAAACAGCTCAGGTGAGGCCAGGCTAGCACTATTTACTTGATGCTAGCTGAGTGCATTTTCCCTCTCAAATACAAATGGGAATGTGTTGCTTCCCTGCCTACACACTGGGAAGTAGCTGCCCACAGTATAAAATTGAAATTCCAAGAGCTGAGTAATACACACCTTGTCATCCACCCCCTTCCCAGCTCTTCCCATGGCCAGCATGGACTCTGTACTTGCAATACTTGCTGCCCACTTATCCATGGTGGTCTTCACTTACCCTTTTACTCCTGCCATTTCTTCTCAGAATTCTCTTTTCTCCTCCAACTATCACCCTTGATCTGCTTTTCCTGTTCAAACATAAAGGTAGCTTTATCCGAATGAAGGAGCTACTTTTAATAAGCAGTGTCAGAGGTGGTTTCCCGTTTGTTTTTCTTGAATTCTTTCTTATTTTTGCCAGCACTTACCATATTACATTTTGAATGTTTGTCTTTACTAGTCAAGTGTTTTAAGGGCAGTGATATAAAAAAATTCACTAAATGTTAAGACAAGCTCAATTTATCTTTATGATGAAGGTTGTCCATCTGGTAATTAGGAATTAAGCTGTATTTTGATTTACTGGCACCCTGTTGAACTTTGTCTCATTGTAGCATCTCTGTATTATTTTTCTGTTCCTTCTCTTACCCTTTCATTCCTTTTAAAGACCATTGGAAATCCATCACTTGCATAAACCTATGAATGGACTTGTAAGGTATTTCCAAAGTTTTTATAGTGACATGATGAACACTTCTATAGATGGTATCTTTTTGAGCCTATCCAAATATTTTAGGGTATTAGATTTTCTTTTCTCTTTTCATTGATGAGTAGATTTTTCTTAATCAGAGAATTCACTCTCATTATTTTCTTTACCCATAACATTGCCCATGCTATAACAGTATGAGATGGTACAGTAGTGTCTTATTTCATTTTTTCATTATTATCACCAGTAAAGTTCAGAATCATCTCTTACAGATAACATTCCCCTCTCTATGACTTGTTTCTTCATATCCTTTTCTTCTCTATTCGATTTCTTATCTATGGAGGAGGATTTTTTTTTTTTTTTGATACCTTATCACAAATATTTTCTCACTGTTAAACACTTCTTTTTTATGCCATTACAGACTTAATACAGAAGTACAGAAAAAGAAATGGGTATAAGTTCAGTGTCTATTTATGTTAAGTTCTTAAAGACTATTCTGTGGTAAATGTTTACTGAAGTTGGGAACAAAAGAAGGATACTCATCCTCAATGTGTCCTTACAGGACCAATAAAGTATTATTAAATAATCCATTTTTTCCCTACTGACAGCTGATCTTACTTTCACCATATGCAAATTATCATATATCTGTGGTCCAGAAAATAAGTTTGAAAATTTGAATAAATTTTTATGGCAAATGGTGCGATTTTTACACAGTAAGCCAGAGGGAATTAATAGAAAACTGATTAGGACTGGTAAATATTAAATACAGTTGCCAGGCATGATTAATTTACTAAAATTTCTATACCAGCAAATAGAAAAAAAGGCATCATTTACATTGATCACAAAAATCATAAACTGCAAAGGAGATACCTTAACTAAAATGTTAGAAAAATAATTTTAAATCTGTATAAGGATCTATAGGAAGTTCTAAATAAAGAGGAAGTGCCACATTCATGATTTGAAGATTTAACCCTATAAACATGTCAGCTCCCAGTTGAATCAAAAATTCTGTACAATTCCAATTTAAAAGTGTTTTTTGTTTTTTTTTTTCTTGAACTCATTGTTCCTCTTGTTTTCAGCCTCCCCAGTGCTGGGATTACAGGTGTGCACCACAATGCCTGCTTTTAGTAGCTGGCACAGCACACCTGGGTTCTGGGGCCAGAATGGCATGGACTGAAACGGGTCCTTGCACTTGCCTAAGCATCCACTTAGTCTGCTGATCTGTCTCGCCCACCCAAGTAAAAGATTTTGAGGATTGACAAAACTAATGGTTAGATTTATAAGGAAGAATAAATCTAGCTAACAGCAGACCACAAACTTTACCCAGCCAATAGTGAAAGACAGTCACACCAGAGTAACTTAAAATAAGTAGAACAAAATATTTGAGGAAGAAATGGTACAGTATATGATAAAGGTAAAAGGAGAAGAGACACTGTATACCAACTGATACCCTGTTTCAGGACATGATGACTGTAACAGATAGTTTTCAGATTCCTATGCCTTAAGTTTCTTCCATAGACCACTGACTATTCTACCATGGGTGAGGCCTTGGGTTCAATCCCCAGCACTTGTACAAAGAGGAAAAATGACAAAGTGGTATAATTTCTTAATACTTAAAATGATTTCTCACTTACCTGTCACTTGGCAATCATTTTAAATATTTAAATCCTTCCCTTTCCTCTTTCAAAAAGTTCTGAGATTTGTACATCTCTAATCATATATGTATAATCCCTGCCTTCTCAATTTTAGCTGGTAATTTGATCTTCCATCTTATCAGCTGTAAACTTCATTTCTAATCATTCCCATCCAGTATGTGTATGTATGTGTTCTATTTCCAGTATCATTCTTCTCTTTTCTCATCTCTTGTAAAAGAATTCTTTCTCATTCTTTCAAGTTATACAGGCTGTGTTCATGATTGTATCTATTCCTGTATATTCTTCAGGAGAAGATAACCTTTTCTTACATACTTTTCTTTTTTTGGCTTTTTCCCTCTCTGGTTGTATGTAAACTTGCATGTTTAGCCCTCCTGCCAACTGTACCTTAATCTCCAACACCTCCTTATTTCCTAGTCCTTATTCAAATTACTGTGTTGTCTTATGTTTCTACTGAAACTTTTTTTAATGTATTTGGTTTTTACAGGGTCTCACTGTGCAGCTTAGACTCCTGCTTTCAGCCTCCCCAGTGCTGGGATTACAGGCATGTGCCACTATGCCCAAACACTGTGGCTGGCTCAGCCTGCCCTGGGGATGAGGCTGGTTCAGCATGTGGTGCTAGGGATTGAACCACATCTTAGTGCTTGCCTAAGCAAACGCTTTAGTCTGCTGAGCTATCTCACTGAGCTATCAGACAACTGTGTCTGTCTGATACTGCCATGTGCTTTGGACTTCTTCCGTTTTTACTTTTGTTTCCTTGGTTGACCCTACTTCCTCTTTCGATATTATTAGCTATTTCCCTTGGTGATTTTTGCATAATGCAAGATCTTTAAATTCTATGTATCTAAGTCTTTGCTTTCCACTTCACTGACTTGCCTTGCCTACCTCATGCATAGTTAATACTAGTTACCTTTACCTTCATATGTATGTGAATGCCCATTTTTGTCTCTAAGACTTATCTTCTCTCAGTGGAGTATTTAGAACTATCTTATAAGAATTCTTGTGTTCAGTTATCTCTTCTCTCTTCTGTCTTTCGAACCATGGTTGTAAGACTGATCTTCTCAAAACGTAAATGTGTTCATACATCTTCCCTATACGCAACTCCTAGATACTCTGAGGTCGGCATAATACACAAGGTTATTTGTGATCTCATCTCTCTTACCCTTTATACTTTTTGCATCATGCTGCTCTCCCATGTAAACCTGTGGAATTTAAAATGAAAAAAATCCAAGCATTTAAATATTCAATGTCACATTCAAATGACATTCATTAGGGCCAGGGATATATCACAGCGCCTGCCTGGCAGGCACAAGGCCTTGAGTTCAGTTCCTGGTAGGGAAAAACAAAGGGCAGCTAAAAACATTAAATTTGAGCTGGGCAGGTAGTTCTTGCCTATAATCCCAGCACTTGAGAGACTGGGGCAGGGGGATCCATTGGGAGTTCAAGGCCAACTTGAACCACATAGTAAGGCCCTAGCCCCAAAAAGTAAGAAGTAAAGATAAATTTTTATAAGAACATTTATTTGCTTTAAGTGACTTAGTCTTGGAAACATGGCAGTTATATGGATAAATTTTTAAATAGCTGTCTTGATGTAAGTGCAGCTGGCCCCTTTCTAAGCAAGTTCAGCATCCACAGATTGAACCTCCACAAGCAGAAAACTTCTATGGGAAATCAGGCATGGCAGTCTGTATCTGTATTCCCATGGGGCATTGAAAAGCTGAGGCAGGAGAATTATAGATTCAAAGCCAGGGTGGGTTGCATGGTAAGTCTAAGGCCAACCTGAGCTACATAATGAGACTGTTTCAAAAAAGTGAAAAGAAAAAAAAAATTGGGGGAGAAATGTTTTATCTGTGCTAAAAATGTGTAGACCTTTCTAGTTTTTGTTCCCTAAACTGTTAACATGCATTTGTATTTTAAATAACATACAGATGTATATCTAATTTATAACCTATAAGCCAATGCTCTTTTTTAAAAAAGTTACAACAAACACAGAAAAAATCTGTAGATTTTGTTAGCCATGAGAGCCCCAAAATCATTCCCTCTCTGGTACATGACTATAGTTCAGACTGAAATTCTGTTTACCTAAAGTTGAAGCAAATCATTTGCTCTATCTAGATTTCCTCTGTAGAATGGATGGATGGCAATTTTGTATATATTGCAAAATACTTCTTAAAAATCAGTATGTGGAAGTACATTGAAACTTTCTTACAGTATGTGATATTGTCATCTGTTACATCCTTAATTTCAGGAAAGCAGGTCAATAAATTGGCAGATTCATCAAGTCATTCACTTGGATGTCTTGCACAAAAGTGAGTATCAAGTAGTTTCTGTGGATGATTATTTGAATGCTCAGATTAAAAGCAAATGGATTTCATTATGTTTCTACTCCCCAGAAATGAAGCTCCTGACAAGAATATGGCCACAGGAGTTGAGAAAAAAATGGAAGAGATCACAAGTTCCTTCTCTGGAGAGAGCATAGTTCCAGCTAGCAAACCATTTGAAAGCCATAGACGTGTACTGTGCTTTGATAGCATTTCTTCGGTGGCAAACACACAGGGGTCAGGCCATAAGGTGGTATCCCAAAGTAAAGAAAAGCATGAAGTTTCCACTTCTCATCTTGACTCACCCACTGTGCCATCCATGTTAAAAGCCCCTTCTAATGCTACCAAAAAAGAGAGAGAGAAAACACCTATTCCTAAGATTTTATCTAAATCAGAAAGTGCTACTAGTCGGCATACCACCATAAAAGAAGGTCAATCAGACAAGAAAGTTTCACCAACAGAAATGGTGCTTGAATCTTTCCATAAAGCAACGGCTAACAAGGAGAATGAATTATGCAATGATAAGGAAAGGCAGAAAAATTCAGATCCTTCAAGATTATCTACTGGGCAGCAAAATGGGAGTTTACGAAGTGAGAAAACAGCATCTTCACTACAGGAATTGACCAAAAAACAAGCTGCATCTTCAAACAGTAAAAATGTTATTTCAGTGGGTACAGTTATGAAGGACCTAAAGCAAGAACAAACTAAATCTACCAACTCTTTGATTGCCACAGAAAGATTACATGATACGCAATTGCATAGCCCCGTAAATAGACCTGCTGACAGTGATTTGCCTGTTCCCCGGACACCTGGCTCAGGAACAGGGGAAAAACATAAAGAAGAAGCTACAGATGTCATCAAGGCTCCTTCAAGTAGGCGTTTTGGTGATGATAGTAGCACACCCAAAGTAATGATCCCTCCTATCACTCCAGACTTGCCGGCCTGCAGCCCTGCCAGTGAGACAGGCAGTGAAAATAGTGTCAACATGGCTGCCCACACGCTCATGATCCTCTCCCGAGCAGCCATTTCCAGGACTACTTCCACAACTCCACTAAAAGACAACACACAGCAATTTAGAACATCTTCAAGGAGCACCACAAAAAAAAGGAAAATTGAAGAATTAGATGAGCGTGAACGGAATTCCCGCAGTTCTAGTAAAAGTCTTGCAAATTCATCAATACCAATGAAAAAGAAGAAAATTAAGGCAAGTTTAAAGTTCTAATTTCAAAACTATACCTTTCTTTGCTTTTATGCTCAGAAAATTCAATTTTGCCACAACCTGATTGAAATGTCTTGATTAATAAAATGCATTTAATAGCAGTGTTCCTTAGTCATTGTGGTACTTAGAAGTTATATGTCCCAGCACTCAAGAGGCTGAGACAGAAGGATTGCCACAAGTTCCAGGTTGGGCTAAATGATACATTGGGACCCTGTTTCCGAGAAAAAGTCATGTAGATAAAATGGCATTTTAAAACAATTGCTGAGGCATTTCCCTATAACATCTTCCTTGGGAAAGGCGAATGTTTGTCATGGTAGGACACAGGTTTTATTTTGTGAGAATACCATAATACAGGAAAGATTGGGAAACCATTATTCTGTCAGTTTAGCAAACACAGTGGTGCCTCAGTTCTTAAACAATTCAGTTTGCAAACAGAAGCATTTGGAAAAATTTTTTTTTTTTTACAAACTGCCTTGGGTGATAAACACAACCGTGGCCATCTTTCTCACACTTGCTCATTTCAGACATACTTATCCTATCACTCTTGCTATTTCCATGCAGCACTTTTAGAAGTTCTCTTTCGTGGATGGCTAATTGTGCTACCTTGGGAAAAGCAGTGTACCTGTGTGAACTTCCCATGTGCTACATTCTGATTCTGCCACTGACCTTGGTTAAACCTGACTTCTCTTAATTATTAGTCTCATCAGTTGACATAATGTTGCTGCATACATTCTCTTGTGGCTTTGGGAACTACATTTAATATATGGAAAATATCTGCTATATATTTAATGTCTGAAACTTGCTAAGTGCCTGTTGTTCTATCTTCCTAAAGCTTTCTGAGGTTTACAGTTTAATAGTAGCAATCACTGTATATGGGCATATTCTATCTTGTATCTTTCAGCACTCTTAGACCCTGGATTTGTATAATGCTTTTTACCCTAGACTAATGCTGAAGTACCATTAAAATACAAAGTTGTGTTCAAAAAACATGGTGAAATTTTTGTTTTCGATTAAAGGAAAAGACACATTTACCTCAAAATTCTCTATTTCAGACATACTTATCCTATCATTCTGGCCATTTTTATTTAACGTTGTACTGTTAAGGCTGCCTGAGTGGGCTAAATCAGTTCACAAGGTTTATTTTAATGGTCATCTTGTCTTTGGGACAAACCAGAAATTAGACATGCCAAGTCCAGTGAATAAAGTGGATGAGGACACACAAACACACTGTTTTTGCAAGCCTGCCTTCCCACAAGATGACACTTGGCAGCAGCATTTCTTACTTCACTGTATTGAACTTCAGGACAGGAAAGAAAACTTCCAGAGCAGCTTCAAAAAGTGCAAGAAAGATGTGATAAGTGTGCTCAAAGTGGGGGTGGATTTTTAGAGGAATTAATGGCAATAGGTCTTTTACTGTAATTTTTTAATGTTCTCTTTTGATGATACTTCATATACAAATTCTGGGTTTATAAAACATCTCTGCTTCTATAGAACTAAAATTCTAAAAGATTTTTAAAAATTGGCAATTTTGGTATCATATGGAAGAACCCAATATTGTGTTCTAGGTGTCTTCATGCAAAAACCGGCCTTGTTTATTTCTCCTTGTTTTTTCTCCCCACAGAAAAAGAAGCTACCTGGTTCATTTCCAGCAGGAATGGATGTGGATAAATTTTTATTATCATTACATTATGATGAGTAAGCATTTTAAACACAAGAACATTGGTTGTTTCAATCTTGTATCCCTTAAACTGTGTGTGTGGGGAGTAGGATATTGACAGAAATTGAAAACATGACCTGCACTTTCCATTGTACTAAACTTTCACTTTATACCTAATCATGCTGTTTATGAAGCAGCAACCTAGTTTGTAAATAGACTTGATATATTTCTATTTTGGGGGAAAAAAAATAGAAATGTAAGTAAAGCCTGCAAAAACTGTACAGCTTTGACAATTGCATATTGTAAATATTGTGTAAATCTTGTGAAAATAGAGGTTTAATCACCTAATGTTCTTACACTGAGTTTTTCGACTTACAATGCTCGAGGTTTATTCATCTGGAAAAGTATCTCATTTCTTTTGAAGGAAACTCTTCCTTATCCTTATAAATTACCTTCAGCCATTGTTTAAAAAAATATTTATATAGCCACTAAGTACAAAAAAAGGAAAACTACCTCAATTGGTAGTAATCAACAGTTTGATGGATTTTTTTTCCCCCTAGACTCAGTACTTTACCACCCTTTCTTGTAGTTGCAGTAAAAGCTGTATTCCTAAATTTATTTCATGTGGTCATTCTGTTCTCTTTGTTTTAAAGAGGATTTTGTAAGCCATTTATTGAGTGTTCTATTCTTCCCTTAACATCTTTCACAGAACATTAAGCGATAGACTCTTGAGCCATACAAAACTGAGTTACAAAGTAGTTGCGATTTCTCAGTATATTTAAACTTTCCCCTAGTACTAGGGATGTAATGAATTGCACTAATTCTTCATATAGTAGTGAGCAATGCACATTTAATTTAAACCTTGTATTTTAAGTTAAAGTTTATGTGAATTATCTTCCGGTGTCCTAAAAGTCATGTCCATCAAAAGATGTAAAAAGAGAAATCATAGTGTTATATTTTAGTTTCTCCTAACATGGGGTGTGTTTTATGATGTATCCACACTGTGTGTCCCTTAAAATGTTCAACAGATGCTCTTAAGAGGCCCTTCGAGGGAGAGAGAGGTGCCTTCTCTGTACTAAACTCACTTAACAGCAGTCAAGTTGAAGAACCAGTTTAAACTTTTAAATGATAAATTATAATTAATACCTGACCAGTTGTGCCTAGATATTAAAGTATGTTTAAGTGCTTTCTGTTTAAATGTGCATACATTAGGATTTTTTTACACAGGTGTATATTTTGTTGAAAAGTCACTTTCCTCAACCATTTTTTGTACTGGGTCTTTAAAAAAATAAATCCATCCTATTCTAATAGAAGTGTTTAATGTAGAAATTATTTCTTCATTAATGAACTGTGCTGGAGAAATTTGGGTTTATAAGAAATTTTTATGATGTGACAGTGGTGTCAAACTATCATGCAGTTAATATTTACTTGATACTGTACTACAGTTAGATTTGAATAAATATTTTCATTAACTTCAGGAACTTTAAAAAGGCAGGAGCCACTTTGTGTTCCAGAGCTAAATTGTAATCCTCATTTTGCCCTAAACATCTAAATGTCCTACACATTACCTGGTAACCTGGCTTAACAGCTGAATGCTGAGTGAATGCACCTTGGGGTTAAAATATACCACAGGCAGTGTATTTCAGGGGCACATTACTCCACATTCTGCATCCACCCCATTCTGGTACTGAGGGTTATGCAGAGCCCTCTGTGTACAGAGTCAGCCCTCTGCCACTGAGCTGCGTCCCCTGCTTTGCTGACCTTCAGTTCTTATCAGGCCTTGTTGAAGTTGTATGTCAGGTTGTGACTTTGTGATTATACCTCTGTGAAAGCTTGTTTTGTTTGCTATTGGTTTCTTTTGACTAGTTGTTTCTTGAGGCAGGGTCTTTATGGTCTTGAGCTCACTAGGTAACCCAAGCTGGTTTCAGACTCAAGGTGGTCCTTCCGCCTCAAGCTCCCAAGTGAATTATGTTTTGGAAATACAGTTTATTCTCAATTGTGAAACTTGTATAACCTCTGTGGTTTACAGTCAAGAAGTTTGGACCTCCATTATATTTATACATACACTATTTACTTTGTTATATAGAATATGCCGAAAAAAATATGTGTCATGATTAACTCATATAACCTTTGGAACAACTTCGTTTTATTGTTTGTTTTTGTGGCCAGCTCAGCCCACCCTAGGGGCAGGGCTGGCACAGCATGTGGTGCCCAATATTTAACCTACGTGCTTGCCTGAGCAGGCGCTTTAGACCACTGAGCTGTCTTGCCAGCCCCACTTGCATTTTAAATATGGTAAGTACCAAGAACGTTTAGCAGCTGTCTTTGTTGTTGTCATCATCCCTATGTTGTTTGCTTCTCCCACCCCCAGTTTTTTTTTTTTGACACAGGATCTCCCAATAGTGCAGACTGGCCTTGAACTCACTGTGAAGCCCAGGCTGGCCTTGAACTCTTAGGAAGACTTTCCTCCCTCAGCCTCCTCCTGAGTGTTGGGATCACAGGCCTGTGCCACCACAGCTGACTCTCAATTTCTTGATAAACTGACTGGATTTTTTTCTTCATTGGTGTTTTAAGGGGGCTGTTCATTACCTAACTTATTTAACCAGTTATTGCATTTATATAATAGAAACTTCTATAAAGGGATAACATAAACAGAAAAATGTGCAGACTTCATTTATACACTTAAATTTGCTGTCTAAAGCATACATAACCATCCAGATTCAGTCTGGAACATTATGTGTGCCCTAGAAGTCCTTCAAGCCACCTCCCGTGGTAGTAAAGCAATAAGTATCCATGGTACTGACTTCTAACACCACAGACTTGTTTTAGGGGCCTTTTAATTTATATAACAGGTTCCTGTGATATATATTCTCTGAGAGTATATTCTCTCACATTTTGTGGGTAGCCATCCTCAGTGCTGTTCATATTTGCATTGTGGTATATCACAAATTGTCTTATTTGTTGTTTGGTGGTACCAGGGATCAAACTCAGGACCTTGCACATGCTAGGGAAGCACTTATTCACTGAGCCATCTCCCAGGCCCACAAACTGTTTAAAGATAAAATATAAATTCAGTTTGGGGTTATTATGAACAGAACTATTGAAAATATTCTTTTACATGTGTGTTGGGGCGAGTGTTAACACTTTTCCGTTGGCTATATACTGAGTATTGTGGCTGGGCCATAGTGTTTTTTATTTCCAAATTTAATGTTTCCATTTTCTAAGATGATTATACCAATTTACACTCAGCAGTGTAGGGAATATTCCATTTATTCTACACTATTAGCAGGGCTTGGTATTTTCATTTTAGCCATTTTGACTTTTATGTACACGCTGTAGTTTTGTTTTTCCTCCTCAATGATTTTAAATATTTATTGGCTACTTGGTTACCTTTTGTAGACTGTCCATTAGTGTGTTTTGCTCTCTTTTGTGCTGGGTAATCAGTTTTTCTTAATAATATGTGTGTGTGTTCTTTCTATATTCTAGATGTAAATTCTTTATCAGATAGCTATCAAATATCTGAATATTTTACCACTTTTTTTTTTTTCTAGAAGCTTTTTTGTTCAATCTCTTATAGTTTGATCATCCACATGGAATTGATTTTCCATTTGGACATTCAGTTAACCTGAATACCATTTATTTATTTTAACAGTAGCCACTGTTCAAGGTTTATTTGATATTGTAGTTGGGTTGTAGTTCACACGTATATCTTTTTACATTGTACGGCATTGTACATATATAGCATACATTACCGTACAATGTAAAAAGATATATATGAGCCGGGCGTGGTGGCGCATGCTTATAATCCCAGCACTCGGGAGGCTGAGGCAGGAGGATTGTTGTGAGTTCGAGACCAGCCTGAGCTACAAAGTGAGTTTAAGGCCAGCCTGAACTGCATAGTGAGACCCTGTCTCAAAAAGACAAAAAAAAAAAAAAAAGATATATATAACACAAAGCAAAATCCTTTAAAACAATTATGCGCAACACATGCAATGTTGGATTTATTTGTACACTGAATCTCAGGCTGTGACCAACTGGGGAAAGTTCAGACAAACCTTAGTGGATGAATCTGTGTAACAGAGTAACGCACATGTGTCTGAAGAGTAACTAGAGCCTGCTCGGTGAGGTTTCTCAGAGATGCTGGGCTACTTCATGCTAACCAGGACTACAAGTGCAGCACCATCCGGCATCAGGACAGAGCTGTGGGGCTTTGTGAACCATTTCTACTTCTAACTTTCCAAAACTGATGTTTTCCCTAGGCCATCTTAATAGTGCTACTTCAGACACATGTCAGATAAGAAGGTCAACTGTCAGAACTCCAACTAAACCCTCCTGTAGCCTAGACAGTGATGTGGTAACACTGGAAGACTTTAAAAGTACAGCTCCTTCTGGATCGACCAGAGGGTATCCACGCTGTTCTTCAAATGTGCCTCTTCTCAGGAGTCAGAGTCACCTTCACAACATCAGAGCTCCCATTCTGTCCCAGGACACAAGGGATACTAAGGACTACATCATCCTTGATTCCATAATCATCTTCATTATACTTTCTGCCACTGCCAGTCCAGTGGCTTGGGATGTGTAGCCTTTTTTTTTTTTTTTTTTGGCAGAACTGGGGATTGAATTCAGGCCTTTGTGTTTGCCAGGGAAGCACTTACTCCATTGAGCCATCTCCCAGCCCTGATGTGTATATGTAGCCTTTTAGTTTGATTGCTTCCTAAGCACTGTCAACCACCTGTTTGTGAGCCTCTTTCCATTGCTCCTTCTCCCCATCAGTTCCTAACTCAGGGTGCCGATTTTTCAGGGCAACAGAAGCAACATTCATGCCACTCCACACGGACGTAGGAATCTCTGTGTTCCCCAAGGATCCAGCCGTGGCAGTTCAGTAGGTGCACTCCCAGCCTTCTTCCCATCAGGTAGTGGAACCGGGCTGAATCCAGGTTGCGACCACTGCCGGTAACACTGTTCTTGAGAAAGCCACTTATCTTCCAAGCCACATAGATCAAGATATCCACTGAGTTGGACACAATAAGCAACTTGCACTTGGAACTTTACAACATTAGGAATGATGAACTTGGAAGATTCACATTACACTGTACCAAATTAAGACAGCTCTCTCCCTCTTACTGATGTGCTCCAGCAGTGATAATAACCAGCTTGGAGTTTGTAGTTACATTACAGTCTTTGCCAGAGACAATTTTTGGTGTCCTAAGGAAAAGGCTGCGGTGTTGGAGATCATCATCTCTCCTTTCAATTTGTCTTCCATGACCTCAACAAAAGCAAGATCATCTGCCAAGTCCTTCATTAAGATACGGATAGCACAGGCCATGCCGACAGCACCAACCCCGACAACCGTGATCTTATTCTGGGGCACCTGTCTCTCCTTAAGGAGATTCAGAGTCAGTTGATCCTTGAGACTGGCCGTTTGGACTTAGAAACAAAAGGAACCGGGAATGCACATGGAGCAGGCATCAGGGTGCAGGCTTCTCAGATCCGGACTTGGCGAGAGCAGCTCCAACACTCCTATTTTTATTTTTTTATTTACCTTTGTATTTTAGGGAAGGGTCTACAGGGTGTTCAGGGTCTCACTACTAGATTGGACTCATAGTGATCTGCCTGTTTATAGCCTCCCAAGAGCTGGGATTACAGGGGTGCACCACCACACCCAGCATCACCATCTCAGCACACCCCAGTGTCAGGGCCAGCACAGCAGGCCTGGGGATCAAAACCCCAGGCCTTTGTGAGCGCTTTAATCCACTGAGCTATTTGGCCAGCCTGCCAGTTATTTAAAAATCCTTGCCCAAGTGCACTGTTACATTACCCCTATTTTAAATTGGTAAACTACATATACATGGGTTTCTTTCTTTACTTCAGTCTGTTTCACTGGACTTCTTTTATTTATGTACTTATTTTTTGGTGGAACTGAAGATTAAACTCAGGCCCTTGTGCTTGCCAGGCAAGCGCTTATTCTACTGAGCCAGCCACCTCCATGGCCCTGGACTTCTTAAAGGTAGGCCTATCAAAGTCTGTCTGAATTACTGTAGAAAATCTGTACATTTGAGTTTTTGTTTTTGACCCTGAGTGAACCCCACTAGTGCTAGTGGATTTTCCTGTGCTGCTTTATTCACTAATAAGCATCATCTATAATTTGTCCGGTTTTGTTCCTTATACTAATTTAGCATCGAGCACAGTGAATAATGATCAAAGCAGACATCCTTGTCTTTTTCTCACTTAAATGAGTGTTAAGTATAACATTGACTTTCATTTGTGGTATTTTTGTTCTGTATTGTACCTGGCATAGAACCCACCATGCAGGCTAAGCTTTTTAATTGATGGGGCTATAGCTCAGTGGGAAGCCCCTGGGTTCAGTCTCCACTATTTTTTTAATTACATTAAACCCATGGATTTATTCTTATTTTCTAATATATATTTTATGAACTTGGGAGGGTACTTTGTGTTGTTTTTGGTTTTGATTTTCTTAGTACTTGGAATTGAACTCAGGACCTTGCAGTTACCAAGCAGATGATGCACCACTAAATCCCAAGCCTGTTTTATTGTTTTGTTTTTTTTTAAACAGGGTTTCACTGTGTAGTTCAGGCTGGTCTTGAACTCTCAGTGTAGCCCAGGTTGGCCTCAAACATACAGTGGCCCTCCTACCTCAGCTTCCCAAGTGCTGGCACTAGAGTTGTATATCACCACACCTGACTCCTTTTGTGATATTTAATAAATGGCTTTGGAACTATACTTTGGGTCTGTGGACATTTGTTTACTCTTATGAAATTGGTTTTAAATTGAAACTAAAATATAAATGATTTTGAAACTTTTCTACTTTATCTGAATATTGAGAATGATAAATAGTAGCAGCCTTAAACTAAGGTTGAAGTCTAAGACAGTGTATGTAAAACCATTCAAAGCAATGCCTGGGCCATAAAAGTATAAAAAGCACCTTCAGAACTGTATAAGCGTGTGTACCTGTGTGTAGTTATGTGTGAGCTTGTCTGTCCTCTGCAGCTGTTAACTATCCAGTGCACAGTTTATTTTCTCTTGAGTTTCTTCCCAGTTGCTTGATCTGTTCAGGCATGAAGCTTTTCTCAGTCCAATGACTTTTTTTGTGTGTATGTTGCATAGACAAACATAGTAAGATGCAACTAATTTCTGACAAAATCACCTCTTCTAACAGTGGTATGCTTTTTTGATTCACTGATTTCTACTTTATTCTTTTGTGCTTTTTTCTTAGGGTCCTTTTTGCATGTTTGTTTAACTTAAATAGTTGCCTTTTAGAGTTATAAATTTATCTGATTCCAATTTTCAACCTCAAAGTCTGGAATATGGATGAGTTCTTTGATTTTAATCAGAATCTGGAGGATAAATTGTGGGATACATTGTTACTTAGAATAAGTACATCATCATGTTTTGGCTTGAATTTTTTATTACTAGTACAGTGAAAGTATGTTATTTTTTCCAGTGCTGGAGATCTAACTTAGACTTCAGTCCACTCCTTAGTTACAGGTTAAAATGTGTATGTTGTTTTAGTGCTTGTTATAGTTAGATGAGTGTTGCAAGGCTGATGTGCTAAAGGCTTGGTCAGCAGCCTGTGACGCTACTGGGAAGTGGCAGAACTTTCAAGGTTTGAGGGCTGGGTCACAGGGGTATGCCAGCCAAGGGGATTGGGGGACCCCAGCCCTTGGCCTCTTCCTGTCTCTGATACTGAGCTACTCTGAACTTTGCACCATTAGGCTGCCCACCAGGGGAATAACTGATTATAGAGCAGAACCTCTGAGTCACAGCAAACCTTTCCTGACAGGAAAGCACAATCCTAGCACTCAGGAGGCTGAGGCAAGAGGATCTCCAAGAGTTTGAGGCCAGCATGAGCTACCTAGTGAGTTCAAGCCATCCTGGGCCATGTAATGAGACCCAGTCTTGAAAACAAAAAGGAAGCCTTTTCTGTTATCTCAAGTATTTTTGTACAGTAACAGAAAACTGCTTAAAAAGCCATAGTTTATAAACGTACAAAGTTTGATATTTATCTAATTTTATAATATTCAAATCTTAAGGGCTCACAAGATAGCTCAGCAAACTTAAGTGCCTACTTAGGCAAGTGCAGGGACCAGAGTTGGATCCCCATCCCATGTGCTGTGCCAGCCCTGCCCCGGGGCACACTGAGCTGGTGACCAAGTATGGGCCTGGTGGCTGGCACCTATAATCCCAGTGCACTGCTGGGGAGGCTGAAAACAAGAGGATCACTACAAGCTGTGTGGTGAGACCCTGTACCAAATTGGGGGGGGGGGGGACTTACTTAAATGCTCAGTTTCCCATTGCATTTTTTTTTTTTCAGAACCAGGGATTGAATTCAGGCCCTTGCACTTGCCAGGGAAGCACTTATTCCACTGAGCCATTCCCCCGCCCCCAGCTTTGTAGTTCTTTTCACCATAACTTTTACCTTGTTCTACTGTTTGTCATTGTGTAGACTATAACTTACCTTTCGAGACAGGATCTCACTAGGTTGCCCTGGCTGCCCTCATGCTCATCAGCTTCCTGCCAAAGCTTCCCAGAGTACTGGATTACAGTTGGCATCATTGCACCTGGTTATGAGAGATTTCTCTTACATTAAATGCTGCAGTTTTTCTATCAGATGTTTGAAGAACATCATTAATGTTTTCTCCAGGCTTCAACAATGTTTCTCCATTAATGGATTTTGGCTGTCCTTGGTTTTTTCCTACATTGTTAGGTTGAACTATTGCTTCAGGATCCCACTTATGCTCACAGACACCGTTTAGCTGGTTCTTAGACTCTTCTCCCTTCTCCATATTCCCAGAACTGTCATGGTTTTCATGTTTCCCAGATCACTGACCTTTGAATGCAGTGTTAATTCTGCCTTTCCTGGTGCTGTTATTAATTCTTTTAAGTCAGGTGCTTAAAATAAAGCATAAAAATTTGAACTGCAGTTAGAAAAACTTGTATTTGAATCCTGGCTCAGCTATTTAACAGCTATTTGTTCAAGCTTATTTAGCAACTCCATGCCTCATTCTCCCTCCCTGTAAGGGAAAAATCATAATAGGTTCTGCCTAGCTTTACTGAGGATTAGGGCATTAGCTCGAAGTGTTAGGGATAAGTTATACCTTGATTCACAGACTTGTTGCACAATTCTGGGAAAGGTGGCCACATTCATATTCTCACACTGGGTACAAAGGCAGAGTTGGCAAACTGTTTCACCAAAAGCTTCTGTTCAGGAACCAAATTCATCGCAGACAAAAGCAAGGTGTCACTGTACTTAGCACATGAAGAACCTCAGAAGTTCATTGTGATTCGATGTTTTTATTCTTCCCCTGAATGTTAGAAACAAGTTTTTTTTCCCCTCATATATTTTTGTTTCTTCAAAGTAGCTAATTTGTCATAAGATGCTCACACCGTGACCTTTACTGTGGTAGTTTTGCTTTGTCCAGCCTGCTTTGTGAGGCTGGTGCAAAGCCATGCCTGCAGTGATTTTTCCAGATGAGGTATAAGACGCGTGACCTATGCTCCAGTCTGCCCAGCCTAAGAATAGGCATTAGAGCATAGTGGAGTTGGCAGCCTTCTCATTGAAAATGTATTTCCATTTCCACATTCTTTTGCATTGTCTGTGCTACTCTCATAATCCAGATCTTAGGATTTTCTTTCCAATCTCCATACCCACCAGCCGTAAATGCTAACCTAAGAAATTGCCTTTATTCTAGACATTGGCACATGGCATCTATTTCTAGTGCTACTATACATGTGATATTTATGGCTTTTTTTTTTGAGACAGGGTCTCACTGTGGTCCACGCTGTCTGGATTCATGCTGTCAACCCTCATGCCTCAGCATCCTGGGTGCTAGGATTACCAGCATGTATCACTATGCTCAGCTTTCCTGTGGCTCCCCCTCTCCATGGCTTCTTGACTAATACTAAAAGACACTGCTAGTTTGCCCAGAATAACCAGCTCTCACTTAATCTAGTAATATAAATTACCACAAGTAACATAAGAAAACTTGTAATTTGTCCTCTCAAATGGAAACTTCCAGCTACTTGTATAAACAGAGTACCAGAACACTAAAGCAGAAGAAAAAAAAATGTAATTTCATGAGGTTTGGGATGTGATCATTTTTCTTATTTTTAAAAGTTACAATAGAAAATAATAAAAAATTAAAGCATTTGCATATAAGATGTCCCAGGGAGTCACGTGAGGCTGGTTGCAGGCACAGGCTGTCTACAGCTTCTGAACTAGCAGAGCAGAGGCGCCTCCTCCTCCATTGCAGATGCTGGCCAGCCCGTATTCTCCTTGCTTCAGGGCATGAGCCAAATGAACCACGATCCTGGCTCCAGACATCCTATGGTGAAGAAAGCATTTGTTTCTTTAATGTAGAACAGAATCTGGGAATAACTAGAAAATGTCTCTATTACAAATAAGCTTTATGAAAAAGCTCTATCATTGTAACTGAGTTGACTACTTTTAATTTAGAACTTTTGTTTCAGAAAGGGCTGGAGCTCTTCTTAAAGCCTGAGCACAAAGCTTAGTTTCTTTAGGATTCAACACTATTGGGTTTCAAGCAACAGGTGTGGAGCACTATCAGAAATGGTGGTCAGAAGGACAGTCTACAACAGGAATCATTACGCATCAACTAAGAGTTTGAATAGAATTACAAAGGCAGCTGTTAACCTAGGAATATTTCACCTACCCAATTGGATGCCCAAGAGAAACAGCTCCTCCATTAATATTCACTTTTTGGGGATCAATCTCCAGCATTTTAATGTTTGCCAGTACCACCACACTAAAGGCTTCGTTGACTTCCCACATTGCAATGTCTTCTTTTTTCAGTCCTGCATCTTTAAGAACCTAAAATTTTTAAGAGATGATATTCAAAGAACATAAATCATTATTTTCATTTTCTTGACATTCTTTAACTACAACTTGCATTTCCCTTTGATGTTGTGTTTATTTTTTTGGTACGAGAAATCAAATTCATGACCTTGTACTTGCCAGGCAGGCACTGTGCCACTGAGCTGTATCCCCAGCCCTGATGTTGTGTTTAAAGTGTGGCAGTTTAATTTCTGAAAGCTGTAACTCATTTTTATCTTCTCAAAGAATTTTACTTGGATTATGTGTTCTGAGGAGATAAGAGAAAATTTGAAATTTTTTAACATTCCACAAATGCCTTTTGAAATGGCATTTTTATAAAGGCATAACTAAATGATTCTATAAAGACAAAACTAAATGTTGAGTAGTTTTATATTCTTTTTTTTTTCTTTTTGAGACAGGGTCTTTCTATGCAGCTCAGGCTGGCCTTGAACTCACTTTGTGGCCTAAGTTGGTCTCAAACTTGCAGCGATCACTCCTCCTGCCTGATCCTCCCAAGTGCTGGGATTGCAGGCATGTGCCACCATGCCTAGCAGTTTTATATTCTTGATCTGTAAAATTACGTAAATCTCTCCCCTTTGGTGGTTTGTTTTTCCTTGTATCACCTTTTAAAAAGCTATAGGGGTACCAGGCATAGTGGCACATGCTAGATTACCAGCACTTGGGAGGATCAGGCAGGAGGATCATTGCAAGTTGAAGCCCAGCCTAGGCCACATAGCCACTCTTGTTTGAAGCACGTATCTGCTGTGCAGTCTTTTACTATGACATTTTGATAGCTGTATGAAGGTATTTCTGTTAGTGATTATTCTTAGGCTAATACTTGCGTAAAAAATGTTCGAGGACCCTTTTTTATTAGAAAACTCAAAGTCATATGCTCCTTTCTTTTCTAGGTGCTATTCTCAAGCGTCCCACTCTCAAGATAAAGTCCTCTCTTGGGGAGGGCACTTGGGCCACAGCCTCTCACCTCTCCCCTCCTTGCTCTTCCTTTGTGACCCCTTCCTGTAGAGGCGTGGTTACTCCTCCCTTTGCTAACACTTAAAAGTTGGGAGTGTGGATTTTGTGTCTGGTTTCATTCTTGTTCTCTGTCCTGCTGCCAGAATTCTCTTCCAGGATGGAGACACCTCTTTAGGAATGATGGTTGGCTTTGAATTCTACGTCTGGACCACTGGTGTTTCCCTCTGTTTGCCCACCGACTTCCCCTTTGTGTTTCTATTCCAGGGGCACCCAGCATCGTACTTAGAAGTTGTTCAGCTGTTGTCATTTTTTTATTCTGTTCTTTTGCAGATACAGTTTTTGGGCAGCTGTTAATTTCAGGAAAAGTGTGAAGGTGTCATGATGCTCTTTCAAATGAAACTGTGACCTTGTCACATGCAAACCAGCAATCTGCACAGTAATGGCCAGTACCTTGGGCACAGCATAGGCAGGCGCAACTGGAAAGTCAATGGGGTCCACAGCAGCATCCGCAAACGCTGGAAAGGAGATTGTGGCAATCTTTTACAGGCATCCAAAGCTTAATCTTTTACATGTGTGCAGAACCCAAGCTCACCTTTTCTACTTTTCATGTAAGTTTTGGCAGATGACGTTATTAAAAACTGATTTGCTCAGTTTTTGTTTTATCTGCAAAGTATAACAAAAACATCAAAGGAATTTCTGTCTCAGTTGAAATATGTATCAGTTAAAAACTGTCAAAAAGTACAATCTACAGGCAGAAAAAGCCAACTCTGCATTTGTGTACTGCTCACAAAGAAAGTCAATTTCAGGCTGGGTGTGGTGGTGCATGCCTGTAATCCCAGCACTCGGGAGACTGAGGCAGGAGGATTGTGATTTCGAGACCAGCCTGAGCAATAAAGTGAGTTTAAGGCTAGCCTGAACTGCATAGTGAGACCCTGTCTCAAAAACAAAAAAAAAAAAAAAAAAGAAAGTCAATTTCAGGCAGAGCCTGTAGCAGTTTAAAAATAAACAAGAGCCACGGAAGGCCTACCTGCTATTCTAGCCAGCGGCTTAACGTTGAGCCTCTTGGCTGCCTCTGCAGTCATCAGCACCACGGCAGCTGCCCCATCATTCAGAGTGCTGGCATTGGCTGCAGTCACTGTGCCTGAAAACCACAATAAGGGTAGAGTCAGAACACAAATGTGTGCTGCGTCCATGGATCTAACCTGTACCTCCAGAGCATGTGTCTGGGAGGGGGAACTTAGGAAGAAATTATTCCTGCCCTCGGAGCGTGTGCAGAGCTGGCCAGACCTGGTGCTGGAGTTAAACAATACTTTTCTCAGCTCAGAAACATGCATGATGGCCCTGGCTAAGTGCTGCTTAGCAGCTACTGTTCAGATTTTCTTCCTAGCATCTAACTCTTGGCTTATGCAAAATAGAGCAGATATTTACTGTATATTTTCCAAATCTGTCAAAATCAGGTATTTCTTTGCTAGAATCACTTGACTTATAAGTCAATGAATACTTAACCCGCTAAACAGTTTAAACAAGATGATTCTATAGTATGAAAATGACAAAACTAGAGAAGGTTTTGGGTTTGTTTTTAGTTTTGCTGAAATAGGATCTCTGCAGTCCAGGTTGGCCTCAAATTTGTGGTTTCTTGGGATTACAGATGTGTCCTATACCTAGAAAATTTTTTTGTTTGACTTTGTTTTTTGTACTAGAAATTAAATGCAAGGCTTCATGCTTAGTGGTTAATGCTGTATTTCTGAGCCACAGCCCCAGTCCAAGGAAGATGTACTTATAAAAATGTCCATGAACCTACCCCGTGATAGACAACTAGTGACATTTTAAATACACTCATGCAATATAACTTTTTTTTTTTTTTTTTTTTTTTGCCTTTTTGAGACAGGGTCTCACTATGCCGTTCAGGCTGGCCTTAAGCTCACTTTGTAGCTCAGGCTGGTCTCGAACTCACAACAATCCTCCTGCCTCAGCCTCCCGAGTGCTGGGATTACAGGCCTGTGCCACCACGCCCGGCTCCGCAATATAACTTTATAGAATGTTTTGGGAAACAAAGACCTATTTCTATACCTGGAATTGAGGTCAGTTAGGAAGGGAAAAAACCTAATTTCAGACTATCACACCTATATAGGGGCAACTTGAAAGAACAGATAGAGTGTGTAAGTGGTGGAATACTTGGCTGCCATGCAGACTCCACTACAAGCCAAGCAAACACTTGGCATGAACCAGCGAAAAACAAAGCTAGTAGCTTAGTCCTTGGGGGATTTATACAGAATAAACTTGCAGGATGAACAGCCTATGAAACGGTTACTTTTGGTTCTTCGTTTTGTCTTTTTTGAGACAGGGTCTTATGATGCAGTTCCAGCTAGCCTTGAGCTCACTTTGTAGCCCAGTCTCTCATCTCAAACTCGCAATAATCCTCCTCAGCCTCCTCTGTGCTGAGATGACAGGTGTGTGCTATCATACTGGGCAAAAACCTTAAATGATATGTCCATCCTTTGCAGTTTACATACTAAAAATACAAATTATTAAGCAAATGTAAATATACTTTGGATTAATAGTTTTGTTAATTGTTCAATATAATAAAAATATTTACATCTAGATGCCCCTAGAATAAAATCCTTAGAAATTCCCAGAATCAACATAGTATATAATTTGATTTTTTTTGTTTTGCTACTAACCATTCTCTTTTTGGAAAACTGTCTTCAGCTTTGGAACTTTACTGAAATCAACACGCTTGTATTCTTCATCTTCTTTTACCACTATATCTGGTTTACCTAAAACAAAAATATTAAGTAATCACCACTCAAAACAAAACAGTCATCAAGAAACTTGGGTAAAGTGTCTGGTAGTCAGCGTCCCTCTTTCCCTGCCCTAAACTGTCCTGAATATATGCTCCTCGGGCACAGCCGCTGTATGGTCTCTAGTGCATTAGTGTTCTAAAGCCTGGCTTACTAGCAGCTAAGGAAATCTCTACCTCCTTGGCCACATGCCACTGTCGTTATCTCAGCCCTTGTCAGGACTCCCTACCCCATTCTGTTGATCCCAAGGGTAGATGTCAAGCCAACATCAGATAAATATGTATTTAAAAAATTTTAAAAATGAAAGGCAAAAGAAGAAACATTTTGTAACACTGCCCTTCTACCTTTTACTGTAACTGTGACTGGAATAACTTCGTTTCCAAATTTTCCAGCTTCCCATGCTGCTCTGCTCCTGGTGTAAGAGTTTATAGCATAAGTATCCTGTTCATCTCTTGCGATATTCAGCTTCTTTGCAGTATTCTCAGCACAGTTACCCTAATAAATGGAAAATTAAAACTGTACAACTTTTAAGTCAAAGATCACCAGTTAAATTTAGTTTTTTAAAAGACTTTACATGTGCTTAAGCACATGTACTGTCCCAGAAGTTACTACTTTAGAAGCCAGAAATTTCCTTATGAAAGTATGGGGCCTGTAATTCCAGTGCTGGGGAGGCTGAGACAGGATCACTACAAGTCTGAACTGCAAGCAAGACCCTGTATCAAATAAAAGGATTAAAAAAAAAAAATATGGGGCAGCCACGAGTGGTACAATCCCAGCACTCAGGAGGCTGAGGCAGGAAGAGTGCCAAGAGTTTTGAGGCCAGCCTAAGGCTTCCGAGTGAAACTGTGTCTCAGAAAAAGGAAGAGGGAAGAAAAAGTGAGACAGCTTAGCAACTGAGCCATTTCCTGGCATGAACGCCTACCTTGGCATCAGAGAAGCCTGCTGTAATTCAGTCTTTGACCTCAGCCAAGCCCATGCCTGATGGCGCCCCATTAAGAACCAGTGCTTACCATGTGAATCTTATTGTAGACGTCAGTTAGCCCATCTTTCACTATCAGGTCTTCCAGCTTCACCCCTCCGTATGGTGTCGCGCCTCTGTTCATCACATAGGGCACATTGGACATGCTCTCCATGCCCCCCGCCACCATCACATCCTGCGCAGCAACACAAGATCCCAGGTCAGAACCAACAGATGCAGTCCACACAGCTGTGGCCAAGTGAGAACTCAACATGAAGTTCCTAGCTGTAGGTCTCTCACCAGACCCCCTCTACCACCTGGCCCTGATGACAGTTCAAAATGTGTAGTGAAAACTTAAGATTCAAATCAAACAATAATACCTGAAAATCTTTTATGTACTATCACCTGAAATTCTTATCATTTTATTGACACTGCTAACAGTAAATATCTTCTAAAAGATGATAAGCAATCTCAATTCCTGGACATAACCCTTCTGCTTCTGTGATTTAAACTTCCCCATAAAGCTAGTGTCTGATCTTGTGACACGCGGCCTTTGCCTTCCATGAGGGCATCATTCAGTGCTCCTCTGGGCCAACCTGGCTGGGATTCATCTCATCTCACACTTTAAAGAATGTTCAGGTTAGTATAAAAGCCCTTACAATCTGCCTTTTCCCTCACCAGTCCCACTGTCTGTGCCTCAGCCTCAGGTCTGAAAGAACTAGTGGAAGCTTTACAGAGATAACACCACTCACTCAGACATCATGGCCTCTGCTGGCTGACCAACCACCAGAACGTAGTGCCTAAGCTCAGTGGTGCAGCACTTGCCTAGCACACATGAGGCCCTAGGTTCCACCCATGCCCCTCTCACCCCAAAAGGAAAAGCCCCTACATTTTCTTTAAAACTAACCAAAACAACCACTTACAACTTCCCTGAGTACCTCTACATTTTTTCTTGCTTTCCCTTCGTTTGTTTCCCAATTACTATACAGTGCTTCTATTAACAGCATAACACTCTGGTGGGTCTGGTTATAAGCCAGTTCTCCTAGGAAAAGCTCCTTTATAAAAGCTCTATTCATGGTTTTTCCCTTCTGTTCTTTCTTCCCTGGCCCTTCCTTTCTCCTTCCCCTCTCTCTTGTTCCCCTTCTCCTTTGGGCATTTTCTTCCTATTTCCCAAAGTATAGTACACATTTTGGTCCTCATCTACACATTTTCTCACACCAGAGAAACACTCTGCTTTTGAAACGTGTCTGATTTATTTCACTTAAGAGTAAGACCTCAAGGTGCAGCCCCTAAACTAGAAGCGACTCGAGCTTATCTTTATGGCAGAGAAGGACTCACTGTATTACACACACACTTCTTTATTCGCCAGCTGATATGCATTTGGGCTGTTTCCAACATTGGCCATTAGAAACTGTGCCATTATAAACATGGGTGTGGAACATATCACTGTGGAATGATGTTTCAACTCAGGCGAATACCTAAATGGGATAGCTATGTCATATGCAAGCTCCAATCCTAGCTTTTTGCCAAGTCTCCACACTGACTTCCTCAGTGGTTGCATAGTCTGCACTCCTGCCAACAGTGCAGAAGGGTTCTTTTCTCCCCATAGCCCCACCAGCATTTGTTACTGGTTGACTTCTCAAAATATCCATCCTAAGGGGCTGGGGAGATGGCTCAGTACAGTAAGTGCTTGCCTGGCAAGCACAAGGGCCTGAGTTCAATCCCGTTCCACAAAAAATAAATAATCCATCATTTGTGGAGATGGAATCTCGTCCTTTTAATTTGCATTTCTTAAATGACGTGATGGTCAGCATTTTTTTGTATGTTTATTTGCCATTTCTACTTCATCTGAGAAGTGTGTATTCATTTCAAATGCCCATTTTGGGCCTGGATCTTGTTTTAGTTCTTAGTATATTCTAAACAGTATTCCTTTGCCAAGCACCTTGCAAAAATGTTTTCCCTCCTTCACTCTTCATTCCTTTGATGATTTCTTTTGCTTTGCTTTTTAATAAGATGAGACCTCAGTTGTTAATTCTTTGTGAAAGTTCCTCTGCAATCAGGGTTTTGTTTATAAAGTCTACCTATACAGATGTCTTCAAGAGTTCTACCTAGTCTACCAGCAGATTTAGTGCTTGTTTTAACATTTAGTTCTTCGATCCATTTCAATTGTAGTTTAGTGTACGCGAAGCAATATGGGTCTAGTCGTAATATTCAGCATGTGGAAAGCCAGTGTTTGCAGCACTAGTCACTGCAGAGGCTGTTTCTTGTGAAGGATTTGCTAACGCAGTGATTATTATAGTCAAATAGGCTCACATAAATTTTGCAAGTACAACTGGTATAACTTTTTTGGACTGTCAAATAGTCAACTTTTAAAAATCTTCTCAATTCTTTTAGGAGTTTTTTCAAAAAGACTTGCACACAAGTGGGTTTTTAATATGTGCCACTCTGTTGCTAGTGAATGTTACACAGTAGATACTCAGTTAAAAGGGCAAAAGTAGGATATGAATTAGCTCCACATGTTCTTATACCCACTATACTATGATCAGTGGAGCTGGAGACAGACAAAGAGAGAACTTCACCAGCACTAAAAATGACCTAGTGGAGACGACATAGATGCTCATTCAATAAGGACCTATACATATATTATATATTCAGTTCAAATAAAATGCTGTCCATGAGTGCTAGCAGACTTCTAAGACATGAAGTAGCATACAGAGCCAACTTGCCCCACATTGCTCTAAAAGAGCATTTTACATTTACACCATTAAAGTTACAGACACTTTGCAACTGACTTTTACCTTAGTGGTGTTACAAGGACATGTGAGATAAAGACAAGGTCTAGACTGACAATCTGGGCATTGTAGGAACTATGAATTAGTCATCCATCCCGGGCTCTGCCAATGATCAGATTCTCAGGGTCAGCTCTTACCTCCTTTCTGACAAAAACTGATAGCTGGGCACATTGGTAGCTGGGCACAATGTGCACATCTGTAAACCCAGCGGTTGGTAGGCTGAGGCAGAAGGATCATTGTATTTAGTGCAGGGTCTCACTATACAGACCTTCCTGTAGTGATCCTCCTGTTTTCAGCCTCCCCAGCACTGGGATTATAGGCATGTGCTACTACACCCAGTCTCAACTGGTGTGTCTCAGCACACCCTGGGGTTGGGGCTGCAACAGACATGCTGGGGATTGAACCCCAGTCCCTGTGCCTGCTTAAGCAGGTGCTTTAGTCCGCTGAGCTATCTGGCCAGCCCTAGGAGGATCACTGTGAATCAAGGTCAGCCCAAGCTACAAAGTGAGGATCTATCTGAGAAAAGCAAAACAAAACACTTATTCTGGCAAATTCTAAATTTTTCATTTTTTTTTTTTAAATGAGATTTACCTAATCTCAAGGTAAAACTTAACTGAAGGCTCACTCACAGATTAAAATGCCTCAGCAGAACCAGACACCCTAGCATTCTGACCTACACTCCAGTGGAAGTGGAATCCAGGTAATTCCGAGTGTTTGAAATAACACAGCAACTTACAAGAGTCTCATTTCTAGAGCACACGTGCATAATTTTTAATGTCTTTTAAACTGAATATTATAATTCATAGATCAAGAAGGTGATGCTTTTACCTGATGTCCACACATAAGATTCTGGGACGCCATCATGATGGCTTTCATTCCTGAAGCGCAGACTTTGTTTACAGTGGTGCATGGAGTAGAAATAGGTAACCCTAAAAGCAACACATGGGACACTTCAGAAACAGAGATACTCTTTAGGCACAAAGAGTATCTGTAAAATTAAAATACAGCATGTTACAGTTATCTTCACTTTTTTTCTGCCAATATCAATGAATATCTAATAATTTATTTAAACTAGAATGACCTCCAAGTCATTTATAACATTTTAGGTATAAAAACAGAAACATATTGCTAGTACCTGCGCCCAAAACCGCTTGCCTTGTAGGGGCCTGTCCCGAGCCTCCTTGTAGAACATTCCCCATGTATGCCTCCTTCACTTCTTCCTTTGGAATCCCTTTTAAAAATACCAGAAAAGCAGTTCCATGTTTTATTCAATTTAGTATTCAGTGATCACTTATTAAATAGATCATTACATACATAGCAGGATAGATGTTTGTCAGTTTGGTGTTTTATTCCTAACTATAGTGCAAAGACTTTTTTTACAAAAGAGTTCAGAAATGCAGGTATGATGTAATTTCTAGGTGGTATAAACAGTAAGTACAAGATAAACAGGTGTTCCCAGAGTCATTCTGTCCCCGGGACATAGAAAGCAAAGAACCTACTGACCTGCCTTTTCAATGGCTCCCTGAATTGCAATGGAACCAAGCTGAGTAGCTGGCAGGGATGAAAGGCTGCCTAGAAAGGATCCAATGGGCGTTCTTGTGGCACTTACTATAACCACTTCCTGGCCAGACAGAAGACAGTAAAAATTACTACAGGTATTTCATACATGTTACTTTCATTAAATATTCACATATAACATAAAAGGCTATTTTTGTAAAAGAGTAGTTACAAAGATTAAAATAATCAGATCAACTGAAAGCATTACTTCAATGCTAGCACTTTACGATTTAAGACAATAAAACCTACAAAAAGGAATTACAAAAATGAACATGAAGAGCTGGGCGTGGTGGCGCATGCCTGTAATTCCAGCACTCGGGAGGCTGAGGCAGGAGGATTGTTGTGAGTTCGAGACCAGCCTGAGCTACAAAGTGAGCTTAAGGCCAGCCCGAACTACACAGTGAGACCCTGTCTCAAAAAGACCAAAAAAAAAAAAAAAAAATGAACATGAAGAGCCTTCCCAGTTCTCCACAGGAGTTTAGACACCAGTACTTTAAAGTTTCAATTCTATTTCTCAATAAAACAAATTTTAAGAAAGTCTCTTCACCCTTTTTAACTGCATAATGAACAACCTTCACTGACTCCTACTAAGCTAGATGATTACATAGATTATGTCTAGATGGTTACTCATTTTAGGAGCCATATAAAGCAAACCCAGAGGGCCCTCAGAAAGCACTAACACTTGACAGCTGCGGGCCAGGCCTGCCTAATCTGAGCTGGTCAGCCCTCTCCTCCATGTGGGCTCTGCGCTTGCCACACACAATACAGTAACAGCCCTGAGAGTAGGAGGAGAGGAGTTTTGTAGCAAGCTATGAGAAGCAGCAGGAACTATGCAGGAACAGAAATTGTCTTATGATAATCTAAGAGTTTAACATTTAACAATTCGCTGTTCCTAGCCACAGCATAGTCCTGTGCTGACTTTCGAATAAGCAAATCAGAGGATACGTCTGTGTGTGTGTGTGTGTGTGTGTGTGTGTGTGTGTGTGTGTGTGTGTTTTATGATAATCTAGGAGCTTAACATTTAACACTTTGCTGTTTCTAGCCACCGCATAGTCCTGTGCTGACTTTCGAAGTGTCTGTGTGTGTTCATGTGCGTGTGCATGTATGTGTGTGTGGTCCTGGAGATGGAACCATGCCCCGACATTCGCTAGGTAAATGCTCTGCCACTGAGTTACATCCCCAGCCCCTAAACTCAAGTCAAAAATGTGTGCATTTGGGGCCAAGGAGATCATTCAGCAGTCTAAGCACCTGCCTGACAAGCACAAGGACCCAGGTTTGATTCCTGGTACCTCATGCCATGCTGACCCAGTGCCACGCTAGCCACTGAAACCAGGTATGATGGCTCTGAGGCAGGAGGATCACTACATCTGAGCTGTGTAGTGACACCCTGTACCAAATAAAAATAAAAAAGTGTGCATTTTTATTGACTACATTTTCTTTAAATTCTTGAGACTTTAAGGCACAATTATACTTACATTCAAAGTAGGTTTTGATCCATAATTTCGCTCCAAATGTCCTATTTCCTGGAATATAAGTACATTTATAATGTAAAAAATCTTGTGTTCACAATTTTATACTTCTCAGTGCTGAATTTCCAGTGGTTAACTTCTACTTCTTCACTTTTGGGGGGGCTTGCAGCAATGCCAGGCTCAAAGCCAGGCAAGTGCTCTCCCTCAGAGCCACACTGTCAGGCCCATCCTGTGCTTTTATTTCCAAGTTTTCTACAGTCTGCGTGTATCACTTCTATGAATCAGAAAAATGGCTCCTTTGTAATAAACACTATTCTGATTAAGAGTTCATTGGACACATAGGTCTAAACTCATGTTTATCACCCTAAAACTTCTTTAGGTACAAGCTTTTTAAATTAACATTTTGAGCCAAACCTAAGTCCACAACTACATCATCTCAGCATGTCACAAGAAACTATTTTCAGTATTTAGATATATTTTGGTGGCAAATACGGTTTAGAGCATGGTGGCACTGGTTTAGAATCCCAGCACTGTGGGGGCTGAGGCAGAAAGATCACCACTACAAAGGCTATACGTGGAGTTCCAGCCCAGCCTGGACTACAGAGCCAGACTCAAAATTTGTAAAATATTAATTAAGGGAAGGGGGCTGGCGGTGTAGCATGGTGGCAGAGTGCACACCCGTCCCGTGCAAGGTCCTGGGCTCCACGTCAGCACCCAAGAAATATCTCAGTTTTTTCCACACCATTCTTAGAAACCAGTGCCAGCAAGAGAAGTTCTGAAAATGAAGGGCATAGTTCAGACACCTGCCTGATCTGAAACTCAACTATTTCCAGGCCAAAGAACAAATAAAAAATTTCACCCTGTGAAGGCATTCAAAGAATGACAGCTTCTATTTAGGGAAGTGCATCTCACACACAGCAAATAAACCTACGAACATCTAAGTGACCCAATAATTTACCTCTTCACAGATTAACTATGCTTTCTCCTCAATGAATAAAATAATGAAAACTTTTAATTTATAATACAGAAGAGACCAAAGAAAATAGATTTGACAAGTAAGAGTTATGGACAGGGGTGGCCACAATAGCTACAAAGAAGCTCCCAATCTGGATTTTACGAAGTGTCTAGATGAAAAATATTTTTTAAAAAATATAGTATTTGTGGGGCCAGGAAGATAGCTCAGTAGAATAAGTGCTTGCCTGGCAAGCACAAGTACCTGAGTTCAATTCCTCATTCCAGAAAAAAAAAGCGTGAATGAGAAAAGATACAAATAAATGCTTACAGAACGTATTTTCTTAGAAGGAGAGTGTAAGGTAATCTTTCATTTTTTATGTGAAACTCTGTAAACAACTTTGCCATAATAGCCTTAACTGTTTTGAGTCAAGAGTAGCCCAGGCTGGCCTTAAACTTGTGGCCATCCTCCTGCCTCAGCATCCAGAGTTCGGGGATTACAAGCGTGGGCTACTGAGCCTGGCCGGAAGATAAAGATTTCTTGGTAGCAGTCAGTGATTTATTTTATCTTAGTGTTGTCTGGCACATGTTCATCTGGCGACTGGTACATGTTTACAGCACATCTAGATCATTCTGATCCTTTCCCAGCTCCCTGCTCCCTAGTTCTCTTCCCTATCTCCCAAAAGGTTTTGTTTCCTACTTTATTTATTTTATTCTTTCTCTATATTTTAGCTTTCTCATGTAAGAGAAACCACACAGCATGTCCCTCTGTCTGCTTTACTTCACTTAACCTTATGGTCTCGAGTTCCTGGAGCCCCACTGAAATCCTTCCTATGGGAAGGAGTTCCATATGCGTTATGATTAAATTTCATGTTAACACAATAAATGTTACTTTTGCTCTCAGAGTACCCAGGGCCAAGGCTCTGACCACAAAGCCACTCGGCCTGCATGTGAACCACTTGGAGCTTGTCATTGGATGACTTCTCCCTCTCCTGAACTCTAGTGAGCTCCAGCAGGTCACTGTACAAAAGCGGCAGCCCTTGAGGTATCACACACAGCACATAGCCTGTTGCTTACATGCAGCCTACTTATCTCAGGATGTTAGCTCATTAACTGTAACCTAACTTTAAATAAAAATTTCTTACATTCTGGCAAGTGTGGTAATGCAGCCATCTAATTCCAGCACTTGGGAGGCAGATAGATCACTGCAAGTTCACAGGAAGACCCTGTCTCAACCACACCCCCTAAAAAAGATTCCTACATATTGTAAACATGCCTGTCATGGCCTCCTATGCTCCCATTTTTTGTTTTTTTTTTTTGTTTAAGATTGGGTCTTGCTATGCAGTTCAGGCTGGCCTTGAGCTCACTTTGTAACCCAGGCTGGTTTTGAACTTGCAGCAATCCTCGTGCCTCAGCCTCCCCAAAGCTGGGATTATAGCGTGTGCCCCACACTGGGCCCCATGCTTCCTTAAGCTACCCACAGGTGACTGTTCTGTCCCTTGCTAGCCAGAGCTGATGAGCCCAAGCAGGGACCAGGCTGACTGTAGCCAGCACAACAGTCCGGACCAGCGGGCTGATGTGGGGCCTGCACTCACCACAGGATGCACTAGGAGCCTCCTCGGTTTTCTCGTCCAGGTCCCAGCAAGGCCAGGACCTTACTTCCTATCCTATATGCCCCACTTTTACTACTGTACCTCCCTGCCGCTTCCCCACCTGGGCTGGGGTGAGTGGTAGAATGTGAGCTCAGCAAGAGCATGCCATGAGCTGTCCACAGTGAAAGGTAGAGAGGTCAGGCTGCTGCTAGAAGAGCTCTGTCTCCTCCTGGGAGGGAGCAAGCACATCCTTGGCCACCACTACCCTCATCACCACTGCTCTCTTTCCCAGCCGGGCTGGATCCCTGCGTGCAGAGGGTAGGTCTAAGAGTCAGAAGCTGGAGGCCAGCCAGGTCTACCTGGCAAGTCTTGAAGAGGAAAAAAAGTAAACCATGCTTTGAGCCATGTTTCCGTGTAACTTTCACCTCATTTCTTAGGTGACTATTCAGCTCTCTCGGAGTGACTTTTGTCTCTTCCACTTTTACCTTGTTGGCACTGAGCAAGGTCAATGTGTCTGCACAGTAAGATCAAATAAACACTTCACAGACTTTGGACCAGGGGCCTGGGGGGTTTGGAGTTGGCTCTAAAGTTGGCACAGCTCAGCTTAGAACTCCATGGCCTTCTACAAAAATGCTTAGAACTCTGTGGCCTTCCACTTTTCCCTATGTGAAAAGTATTAAGTTATAAGCACACACCATAGGACTTTTATGGAATGTAGGTAAGCAGACATGACAATAAATATACACTGCACAATAAAGAAATGTATGCACATTTCTGTCTTTGCAGTCCTCAGTGCTTCACCACACCATCAGTGTCTTTTGATATTGTGTACATGTTGGTACAAGTGCTTATTTCTAAACAATAGATACGTTTATAAAATATACTGAAAAAAAAAAAAAAAAGTACTTCACTGTGTCATTTCAAGTCCTCAAGAACACTGGACTCACTTCGTGTGGGAAGCACCCAGGATGGTGAGGAGTCTGTGCTTCCAAGCTGAAGCAAACGACCTGGATCCGCTTCCTTCCCATGGGTCGTTGCTGCCCTCCTTCTTCCCCAGGGATGCTTTGTGCCTCACCATCTTCCCTTCCCTACCTCCCAGCGCTGGAATGCTTCCATTAGAAGCACTTGCTTAGAGCATCCCTGCCTGATCTCCGTGCTTGTAGTGGCATCATGTACTGAGGATTTCCAAGTTTCTGCCTCCAGTCTGGAACTCTTAATTGACCATCAGACTCACCTGCCCAAGTGTCAACTGCATAGTTTCAACTGAATGTCTAGATTTCTTCCTGCAGGAAACTAGTGTCTTATTCCCTTGCTCAGGTACTCACCAAAATTACTGCATCTCCACTTCTAAAACCAAAATATTCCGCTACACTGTCGATACTCCATGCAAACACACCCAAACCCTTTCACGCTGCTTCCGTGTACACTACTGCTATGGCGCCCACGCCACCACGTCCACACTACCACATCCACCTCAGGACTCGTGTTCCTGCTTTGTACTCTTGGTTTCCTGATCCACCTCTCCAGTCTGCCCAGTGTTAGACAGGAAATCAGATCACACCCTCCCTGCTTACAATCCCACATGGTTCTCAGTGATCTCTGGATGAAATCCAGGGCCTTTCTTCATCTTATTCTCTGAGGCCCCACATGACCTGGCTTCTGGTTTTCTTCCACACCCATTTTATTGTAGGCTACCACATGAGCTGCCTCAGTCCTCAACTCTGTCCCACCTCAGGATATAGCCTGTGCAATCATAGGCCACTGGTGGTTGCTATTTAAAAAAAAAAAAAAACAACAACATTCTGAGCTGGGCATGGTGGCACACACCTGTAAGACCAGCACTCCTAAGGCTGAAGCAGGGGGATCACTTCAATTTTGAGGTTGGCCTGGGCTACAGAGTAAATTCAAGGCCAGCCTGAACTGCATAGCCAGACCCTGACTCAAAAAACACAGGTTAAGGCCAGGAATGATGGTATGTGCCTATAAGCCCAGCGCTCTGGAGGCTGAGGCAGGAGGATCCCTGCTAGTTCGAGAATCAGCCTGGGTATGTGAGTTCAAGACCAGCATAAACTGCATAGTGAGACCCTGTCTCAGAAAAGACAAACAACAACAACAAAAACACAGGTTAAAGTGGCTGACTTGAGGGAGGTGGCAGAGGAGGTAGACACGAACCATGATCTGAACTTTTTTTTTTATCTGAAATATTTCAAAGCAAAGACCACGAGCTCCTGTTATTGTCCTTTTTACAAATGAGGATTCAGAAGCCTGCAGGTCCAAGCACTTGCCCAATGGCAGGGCCAGCAAAAGGCAGAGCTGGGCTTCCACATCCATGCAGTCTCCCTGCAGAGTAGCTAATGTTAGCCTCTACACTACCATAAGTATTTACCTTCTGGAAATCAGTAATGAAATGTAGGAACTAACAGCAATTCCTCTGTCCAAAGTCCTACACTTATTTTTCAGTCATTACTTGCTTATACTCTAAATTTTTACTATTTTTTTGTAGGTATAAGTGGACCACTTGTAACATCTGTGTATCAAAAATACTATAAAAATCAGTGCAGTGAACCTTTTCAAGGAAATACATTAGGAAAAGCAAATAAGTCATTTTTAAACTTTTTCAGCTTTTACAGACAAGCCGAATAGTTCAGTGGATTAAGGCACCTGCAAGCAGGCACAGGAGCCAGGGGTTCAATACCCAGACCTGCAATGCCAGCCCCAACCAAGGGGCACACTGAGACAGTGAATGAGACTGGGTGTGATGGCACACACCTGTAATCCCAGCTCTTGGGAGGCTGTAAACAGGAGAATCACTTAGACTCTGATCTAGTAGTGAGATCCTGAACAACTTTTTTGACTTCTTAGGATAATTAGCATATTAATGGACATATTACTATCTATAGAAAAAAATTCCTTTACATAAACCACATGTCAAATTTATATTTCATGGCTTTACTGTCTCCATATATTAAATAACCAGCTAATTTCAATGAAAGCCTTTCATTTTATGCATATGTTCATATTATAGACTTAATCTATGAACTTCTTTTTTTGGTGGAACCAGAGATTGAATTCAGGCCCTTGCACTTGCCAGGGAAGCATTTATTCCACTGAGCCATCTCCCCAAATCTATGAACTTCTGTTAAAAATCTTATAGGACCACCTGTGGAGATAGCTCAGCAGTCTTTTAAGCACCTGCCTGGCAAACACAGGAACTGTGGCTCAATCCCCTACATCATACGCCCAGCTGGTCACACAATGTGCTGGCCATGGAAACCTGTATACAGGCCTGTAATCCCAGAGCTGGGGAAGCTGAGAAAGGAAGATTACTATGAATCCAAACTGCATAGAAAGATCCTGTACCAAATAAATAAAGATTTTAAAATTAAAAAAATATATATTGGGCTGGGGAGTTAGCTCAGCAGCATAAACACCTGCCTAGCGAGCACAAAGTCCTGAGTTCAATCTCTGGTACTGAAAAAAAAAAAAAAGAAAAAAAATCTCACAGGACCACTCTGGTATGTTAAATTTCTACACTGTGGACAAACTGTTGGTGTCAGTAACTTGTTTGGGCTGAACTGGTATTTGGTTTATTTCTTAAACCCAGGCCCCACTCAGTGGTGCAGGCTGGTCTCAGCCTCCCAAACACCAGGATTGAAATGTGCGCTGCCTGCCCCACACCCAGCCATTTATGTTGAATTGTGTCCTCCAAAAAAACAGCACTGACTCCCAGAACCTCAGAACTCCATTTCATTTGGAAATGGGGTCCTTACAGAGGTGATCAAGTTAAAATAAGGTCATTAGGACAGACCCACACCGTATGACTGGTGTGCTTACAAAGAGAAAACTCACAATGGTGGCGCACATGGAATCAGGACCATCCCAGCACCGTGACAGCTCCAGCACTGTGAATGAACAAATCTCCACTGCTTTAAGCTGCCCAGCCTGTCATATCTGCAGCCCAACGAAACTCTTCCCACTTCATGGCATCAAATGGTGATGACACTGCCACTGTGTCCTCTCTGTCACTGCCCTCTTTCATCTGCACAGGCCACCTGCTCTGCCTATCCCTCAGGCACTCTGGATCCTTGAGGACTCCACTGCCATCTAGGACCAGTGACTCCCAAATCTGTCTTTCGCCCAGCTCTCTTCTCCGTCAGATGCTTTTATCCAACCAGACAACCTCAAGCACAAGTCCAACACTTACAGAAGTCAAGACCCAGGGACTGATGCTGGAGAGCATAGAGAGGAATAGAAGGGGAGCAGAAACAATGAGGTCCCATCAGGATTCAATGGTAGAAACAGACATTCCCAGTTATCAGTGTGGTGTGATGAAATACACAGGAGGCAAAAAGCTGAGACCAAGGGACTGTCAGGCAACAAAGGAATCACTAGCAGGGAGGCACTGGCACATGCAGACTGTTGGGACCGAAAGAACAGGCAAGACCCTAAAAGGGTCTGAGGGTACAGGGTAGAGGACGGAGTTTCTGAAACACAACCTGCCACTAGCAATCTGCAGCCACACAGACAGAATGCACAGGGGAGAAGGCCAAGTCTGCAGGCACAGAGCTTGGAACCGACGCAGTACAAGGATTCCTTCCTTCAGTCTGTGGATCAAAAGCAGAACGGGCTGGAGGGGAAGTTCAGTGATGCAGACTGGCACAGCAGGCGCAGGCCCCTAGTTTAGTCCCTGGCCTTGCAGCGGGGAGGGGGGTAAAACCAAATCAAATTATAGAAGCAGAGACAGTACCAAATGGGCCATAGCATCAGAGTATAAAAGTCAAGAAAAACAAGACAGAAAATCACTGATTTTTGTTTTCTAGGTTAATTTAACTGCAAAAGGTTAAAGGGAGGAATGGATAGAGGATATAAATTAAATGAAAAATGACAAGTAAAGACTACTCCTTTGGCCAAAGAAAAAGGTGTTGCAGCCAAAGGAAGAGACAACAATGTCCGGTAGTCTGCGAAGGTTTGCTGCCCGTAAGAGAGATAAGGCAAAGATGATCACTTAATTCAAGTATATACCACTGCCCATGATTCTATAAGGTAAGCTGGTGGCAAAAGTTATTTCCTCACCATGCACAAGGACCTGAGTTTGAGCCCCACCTTTTGCCCCCCAAAAGAAAACAACTGCCACACATCAACGATTAAAGAATCCACAGGTTCATTTGTTTATTCATTCACTTTTATGAGGCAGGTTCTCGCTATTTTGCCTAGGCTGACCCAAACTCCTGGGCTCCACTGATCCTAATCAGTTCAGCCATCTTGGGTTCATTTTTCTCCTCATGAACACATGGGTTTGACTGCAAAATCTTAACAAGACATAAAAAGGCACTGCAATTTGTTCTTACACACCTATAGTACTGTACTTAGGTCAGCTAACTCATCCAGTCAACCCAAGGTGACCTAATTACATTTCTGATTATTCAACCATGAAATTAACAAATGTGCTAATTTAAGACTCATCTTTCCCAGAAACACTCATATTTTTTTTGTTTGTTTGTTTGCCTTTTTGAGACAGGGTCCCACTATGCAGGGCAGGCTGGCCTTGCACTCACTGTAGCCCAGGGTGGTCTCCAGCTCAAAGCGATCCTCCTGTTTGAGCCTTTTCATCGCTGGGAATACAGACCTGTGCCACCATGCCACGGAAATACTGTCTTACGGAATGAAATATTGCCCAATGCTAAAAATAAAGCAAATTAAAATTCTTTTTTTAAAAAATGAACAACTCATCTTTCCTAGAAACTTGCTCCTTCTGACTTCACTATTATCTCTGTTACCAGGATTTAATTTTAACTATTTTGAGACTTGCTAGCACACACGTCACCCAGGCTGGCTTCAAACTCCTCTGCTGAAGGGATCCTGGCGCCAGGTCTCAGAGCTGGTAGGGCTGTAAATGCAGGCACACGCCCTCGCGTTCCCAGCCCCAATTTTACACCTTTTCCCTATTCACTGGCTTCCCACCCACACCTTCAAGTCCTACATATTCCATGATCTGTTTAATACTGTTCCCTTTCGGCTTCCGTCTCCCAACATCTGACTGTGACAGAAGCAGTAAAGTCAACGTTCCCCGCGGACGTGGATCAAATCCAAATCTCCAAACCTAAGCAGCTGTCACAGCCCACGGGCCTGCCCTCGGGGAGCCTGTGGCTCCGGGTGCCGGCTCAGGGTCGGCTGTCCTCGGGGCGCTGCGCGGGCTGCGGGGCCATTCTCCGCGATCGGTGTTAAGATGCTGCCGGGCGAGAACACAGTTCCCTAGAGCGCCGCGCTCCGAAGGCTGGTGCCCGCTGTGTGGACGAGAGAGAGCACCTTTCCGGACATATTTTACAGAGAACAGGGAAAGCTCACGAGCCCGTGGCCCAGGCCTGACCCCGGAGCGCACCCGCCCGAGTCCCGCACCCCTCGGGGCTGCGCGCTGGACGAAGGGCAAGGAGGCTCTTTCGAGGCCCCCGGAACCTGCGAGGCCGGAACCTTTCAACAGGGCCGGCGGACTCCCAGCGCCTGGTCACGGCGCCAAGGGCCGAGCCCTCTCACCTGCGTCAGCCTCCGAAGCAGGGGCCTGCACCCGCGGACGCTGCCTCGCAGAAGCACCGCCGACATGGCTATGGTCGTCAGGGTAGGCTCTCAAGGGCAAAGACACTCGGGCGCTCGCAACCCCTTTCCCCACGGGTTGACACAGTCGCCTGTGGTGGGCGTAGCCGCTGACCCGTCTTCTCCAATCAGCAGCCTCAGACAAGCACGGTTGGCGGCGATTGGCCAGGCGTCTCTCGCAGGGCGGGGTCTACGCCGGACGCCCGGACGCAGCAGGGATAAAATCGACGCGGCCGTGCGGCGACTGGCGGTGTGTGAGCTTCTCGAGCGTGCGCGGGAAGTCGAGAGGCTCCTGGCCGCTGCTGGATCCCAATGCCACCACGTGAGGTCGCTGGTTGATGCGTGGTCCGACCCTGAGCTTTTAATTATGTTGAGTCTTGCAGTTGTCGTTCAGTAAAGGAGGAACACGGATACAATGCCTGTTAATAGGGGAATTATATTGAACAATTAACAAGGATTAGAGTAACCTTCACCAAAATCTGAATCAATTGCTGTATTATCCAAATTTCAACTGAAGAAAATAGCTGAGATGTAAAACAATAAGCTATTTTTTAGTCCACGATTGCACACAAAGTAGTCTGAACTACTACTGTATCATATTGCATTGTTTTCCTAGATTTTGCCTAGAGAACAGCATAGATGTTAGGTATTATTACTGTCACGTTGGGGTACTTTCAGGCAGGTTACAGGCTGGGCCTGCACACCGGCCTCTCATTGTTTTAAGCTACTGTTTGTGGGTAAAAATGTAGCTCGTTGATTCATTTACTTAAAAACCGGATGTGCTAGTACACGCCTGTAATCCCAGCACTCTGCAAGGCAGAGGCAGGAAGATTACAAATTCGGGTCCTACCTGGACAGTTTAGCAAGGCCTTATCTTAAACTGTAAACAGGGCTGGAGCTGTAGCTTGGTGTGAAAGAAAGCCCAGTACCGCCACAAATTAAAGAGAAAAATCTAGAGCCTGTTTGTTGCTCCACACCTGTGATAAAGCCTCTGGAGGAGGGTAAGGGAGGACGACTGTGAGTTTGAATCCAACCACAGCAACTGAGTAGGACTCGATCTCAAAATAAAACAGCAAAAGGGCTCAAGATCACATCAGCAGTCCCAGGTTCAATCTCCAGTACAAAGAAAATAAATTTTTAAATAATTAAGCCAGGCATGGTGGTATGCACCCATAATTCCTGCACTCAAGAGGCAGAGACAAGATAATTGATGTGAGTTCAAGGCCAGCCTCAAGTACAAAGCAAGACCCTGTCTAAAAAATGTAAAACCTGAAATAATTTTTTAGGGTGTCATTTTACAGTTTTTGAACGCACTATGTGGCCCAGGTTGGCTTCAAAATTAGGCCAACCCTCCTGTGTCAGCCCCTCAAGTGCAGGGATTACAGGAATGTGCCAGCACACCTGGCACAAAAATACATCTGAATTTAGGGCTTTGGATTATCATTTCCTACTAAGTACGTAATACAGTGTCTGGACAGAACTTTTTTGATGCGGTGGAGATCCACCCAGGGCTCAAGCAACTAGACAAATGTTCTGTCCTGAGCTATTACTCCAGCCCCCTTGAATGTATTAATAAGAATTTCATTTTTCAAAAAGGAGTCCACTACCCTTGTCAAGAAACTCTAGCCAATACCACCATCTAGTGGCAGAAGATTCCTGAGCTAGGTTTGGAAACTAGCTAGGCCCATAGGTGCCATCAGCCCACCAAGAAAGGCATTATGCCATAGCACCAGCGTTGGATACTGGAGACAGGTAACTCGCTTGTGGTTTCACTATGGGTGAGAGGAATTTTGCCTCTGAAGGGCTCACACACATCTAATTTACATGGTTTAATGATGAGAATTAAAACCTCTTGAGCTAATGCTAACATAAGTGGATTTTTAAAATTTTTATTTTGTTTTGGTGGCACATGTCTGTAAACCCAGCACTCTGGAGGCTGAGGCAGGAGGATTGCCTTGAAACTGAAGCCAACCTAGGCTATATAGTGAGACAAGGAAGTAAGGAAGGACAGACGGACGGACAGATGGATTTTTGAGGTCACTGGGATGGGATAAGAGTATTTTACCCATGGAACAAATAGTGAGCTGAGGAAATAAAGGGTTGGCTTTATTAATAAAGGAAGTTTCCTTCCAAAATTCCCACTTGCCCACAGCATCAGAATGTGAAGCTTATTTGGAGAAAATATCTTTTTCCAAGGCAAAAGTTCCCCCCAACCCACTGTTCTCAGAGGGGAGCAAGGCTGCCAACATGAGGATTTCAGGCTTTGTACTGAAATACATTGCATCAACTTCAGAAGTTTAGAAGTTTAATTAAGTCAGCAGAGAGCCAGCCTTGTAAACATCCTCACCTGTGCACCAGGAGGGTGTGGACAGTGTGTGACTTATACAACCCTACCCATATGGGGGTGTAGCTTATTCTTAAGGTGGGGACAGAGGCTAGCCAGAAGCCAAAGCTGCTGTCCCTCCCCTGCTGCTTGCCCTTTTCTGCTGCCATGAACTGCTGCCCTCTGCCATATGCCCAACTCTGCCTGGGAGCGAGTATAGACTGAAACCTCCACAAACTGTGAGCTGCATAAGCCTTTCCTTCCTTAAATTTGGGTGTCGGGTTTTTTGTCCCAGCTATGAGTAAAAAGTCACTTGAGAGGCTTCTGAAAGTGTATGCAGATTCATTTCTGTGGTGTGAACCCACAGGTCTCTGGCAGGGTGTCACTCCAGCAGTAGCCTTGAGGGCACTCCTCCTCAACAAACAGCACAAGCTGTTCCTTGTTTGCTAGTTTATAAAACATCCCCCAGGGCTGAGGGATAGCTCAGCCATCTAAGTGCCTGCCTGGCAAGTGCAAGGACCTGTACTGCATGCTGTGCCAGCCCTGGAACTCCAGATGTGCATGCTAGCACATGCTTGTAATCCCAGTGTTGGGGAGGCTGAGACCAGAGGATCACTACGAGTCCAAGCTACACTGTGAGTCCCTGTAGCAAATAAAGAAAAATTTTAAAAACAAACAACAACCAAAAAATAAATAAATAAAACAAAAAAATCCCAGGGGGAATTTTGAGCTTCTGTAGTAGATATATGGCAATCAGAATATGAATGTAAGTACAATATAAATAGGAAAATGATAGTGACAATAGTTCCTAAAAATAACTTCAATTTTTTGCCTTAGGATCTAGAACAGAATAATGCAAAAAAAGGCATTTTAGGAAGGTCTTCATAATTCTTAAGACTAAATTCTACTTTTACATGTTGTAATAGCATCTTCCAAGGCTAACAACTAAAGAGAGATTCTACATGATAGGGAACTCCCAATTGAGCAAGGAATTGTTATATGGTGTGAGGGATTTTAAAATGAGACAATCCATGCCTAGCTTTTTGCCTTACATTTGGAATGATCTCCCAACCACAAGATAAAGGGAAAGACCTGATTCACATCTTTCACTGATTTGGGCCTCAGTGTCAACTAGGAGCTATGAGCTCCTATGTGGAGATAGGGGCTTGCTATGTAGTTGAGGCTGGCTTTGAAGTCACTATGTAGTCTACGCTGGTCTCCTGAGTGCTAGGATTACAGGTGTGTACCACCATACCCAACTAGTAGAGTTTAATTGCAAGAAAAACTGGGATAGTGATTCAGAAATGCTTAATCACAAAATCTTACACTACTTCATCACTGTACATTTGAAGTACTTCAGAAATGTAGGACAAGAATGACAGAGCACTGGACACTAGATTCGGTCCCAACACAATATGCACATGCACACACACACACACACACAGCCAAGAAGCACCCCTGCACCTGAGAAGATATACTCTGACCTACCTCAGGTGGCACAAGCAGACTATGATGGTTCTTGTTCAGCAAATACACGAGAAGTGGTGATAAGTGGAAATTCAATTCTAGAAGCAGCAAAGCAGCACAGTGCATACTGTGCGGAGAGGACTGTCAGAGAGGACTGCAGATGGAAACACGTGCAAGATGTACAGAAACTGGGCCTGGCAACACCTGGGACCCCAGCACCCAGGAGGAGGAGGCCCAGTCTATACAACCTGGGACTGGGAAGAAGTTCTCTTGAAACACAACATTTTCAAAGGGGGGGCTGGAGCTCAGCGGGCTGGCGCTGTGTTCAACCCTCAAGCTGTGCTGGGGACACTGTGGAGCTGCACTTGAACGAGCAGACTGAAAGCAGAGAAACCACCAAGATGTGGCCTGCAGGCATGGAGACACAGGAAATGGAATCTGGGGGCCAGGGAAGGGAAACTGAGAAAGGAAGAGAGGTCAGAGTGGCAGGAGGATCTCCTTGAAGCCAAGGCCAAAACAACTCAAGAGCTACTGACCTGAATTCAAGTGAAAGGAAGACTGAAAATGTACTTTGGGGGGCTATGGAGACAGATCTTAGTATTTGATGCAGGCTGGCCTTCAACTCAGGCTGACCCTCCTGCCTCAGTCTCCAAGCAGGCCCAGCGAAGATGCACTTGAGAGCACAAGAGGTCATGCTGGTGACGTTGGCAAAAGAGCAGGGAGAACCCAGCCACAGTCCCAAGTTGAAGAAATGGAACGGGAGGCTGTGGACCAATCTGGTGAGATGTTCAATAAGGAGGGAGAGCCCTAAACAAGGCCACAGTGACCATGGTAGGGGAGAGAACATGCTTTAAGGTGGTGGAGCTTGTGTCTGCCCGCAAGCAACGCAATGGTTTGCAGGATTCTGTGCAAGTCACACTGCTGCGAGTGACAGCTAAAATCCAGATAGACAGGCTCAAGCTCCACCTGCCTCCCAAGGTCTGCAGGAGTTCAACAATGTCTGCAACAACAATGCAGCTGCTCTTGGGCTCACAGAGAAGCCAGGGACTACAATCAGAGCTGGTGCGCAGCAAGTGAGCTAGTGAAGACAGGCACCACTAAGCAAGCTCACCTGGGAGCAAAGCTCCTCAGGAACTCTCTCATGCTGGAGACCTTCCTTTTTCCAAAGCAAGAACACCTGCCAGTGACAAAGAGGTAAGGTGGGGCAGGGGGAAGGTAATAAATGAGCAGCTACAGAAAAGGGCTATGTATGTGTACTCCCAAGTCCTAGTCTTATTGGTGCATTTTTTGGGGGTGCTGGGAATCAAACTCAGGACATCACCCTTGTCAGGCAGGATGCACCACAGAGCTAAACCCCCGGCCCTGTGATATTTAAAAAAGGAATAATCTTCAAAAAAATGTTCCCATTTAAAAGGTTGTTTTTTTTTATTGATTTTTTTTAATTCTTTTTTTTTATTTATTACAGTGTCTCGCTACACATCACGGATTCTTTTTCTGCGGGGGGGGGGGGCAGAGGTCAGCTCAGCCTGCCCTGGAGGGAGAGGGGCTGGCATGGCATGTTGTGCTGGGGTTCGAACCGCAGTCCCTGAGAGGCGCTTTAGACTGCTGAGCTATCTTGCCAGCCCTAAAAGGTTGTTTCTTCACTCTTTGCTACAGAACTGTTTAGAATATATAAAAAATTAAAAAAAAAAAACTAGACTCCCCCCAAAATAACACCCAAATAAAAAAATAGGCAACTGAAACAGAATTTCTTAGAAGTATAATGCAAATTAAAACAATACTTAGGGAGGATACGTTGCATCATGAATGACACAGTAATGATCCAAAAGTTCATGACCAACCAACTTCTTCAAAGGAAACAAATGCTCATGGATGTCCTTCACCCTGGGAAAGCAACAGTACTTAAGACAGAAATTCGGGAAAAACTCACCAAAATGCACAAGACCATGCCAGATGTCATTTTTGTGTTTGGATTCAGAACCCATTTTGGTGGTGGCAAGATTTATGATTTGGCATGATTTATGATTCCCTGGATTATGTGAAGAAAAATGAGCTCAAACATAGAGTTGGAAGACACGGCTTTTATGAGAAGAAAAAGACCTCAAGAAAGCAGTGAAAGGAACGTGAGGACAGAATGAAGGAAGTCAGGGGCAGCGCAAAGGCTACTGGAATAAAGCCAAAGGAGCAGCAGTGCCTGGCTGCAGTGCCTGTGACTTTTTTTCACAAGAGGATTTAATGAATGGTAAAACCTTCCCTGTAAAAAATAAATAAAAAATAGAACAATACTTAAGATTCCATCTTGCTCTAGAAAGAATGGCTGTCATCGAGAAATCAAATAAGTTGTTGTATCACATAGACCTGTAATAAAGGAACCCTTCTATATCACTGGTAAGAATGTAAACTGGGGCAATTACTATGGAAATCAGTATGGAGATTCCTCAAAAAACAAGAAATTCCATTGGAGCCAGGTGTAGCGGTGCCTGGCTAGAACAAATGCTTATAAATTCAAGGTCAGTCTGAATTACAGTGATTTCAAGGCCAACCTGAACTACAAGGAGAGTCCCACAGGACCTCAGTCCCATGTCAGCCCTCCCCCATTCACTGGATCCAGGTATTCCCCTTCAAGGTATCTTCCTGAAAAATGTATCATAGCGCATACTGATGCGTACAGTGGCATGAATAATCTTAGCTACACACTTAGGTACAGCCTGTAAGTCTATCAGCAGAGTGGGAGCACTGCTCTGCCATAAAAAAAGATAAACTTGAGTAATTTCTAGGAACATGGATGTACCTTGAGACCGTAACAGTGAGTGAAACAAATCATACATAGGAGCTTAAATACTGGTTTTTCTTCTATAAGAATCCCAACGTAGGGGGCGCGCCTTGTCTGTTTTAGGTGGGAATTGGAAACCCCACTGATGCGGACCAGACCCTGAGAGATGCAAGTTCACATTCTAGAAGGGGACCATGGTGCGGCCTGCAAGAAATAAGAAACCAGTCAATTACTAACAGTTTGAGGATTCTGATAGTGATGATGATTTTATTCCTGCAACTATACCTTTAAGAAAGAAATCTAGGAAAACACCAAGAGAGTTAAAACAAGACAAACCAAAACCTGCTTTGAAGACTGCCCAGAGAGGATACCCTACTACAAGAGAAAGCCCCTAAAAGAAGGGTGGCCTTATATGACAAGATCTTCCAGAGAGGCATAGAAGCTGCTCTAGCTTTATCAGTGAAGGAACATCCACCAGTCACCAGTGATGTGCAGAAGTATCAGGATAAAAGTATCAAAAAACATGGTAGGTGTAAAACAGGAACAATGAATGTCTCTGTGTATCTCTAATTGCAGTGTAGCTGGTGACTATTTAGATTTGGACCAGACCACAGAGGAAGATGATGCCTGTGTTCAAGGGAAAAGGTAAACACCTGAAGCTGCAGCGCAGAAGAGGAAGATGCTTTCAGCAGGCAGTAGTGCCAGTGACACTGATCCAGACAAGACAGCTGGATTGGGCATTGAACCCAAGACCTTGCACTTGCCAGGTGAAGATTCTGAAAATGATTCTGATTGTGATGAGAGTGAAGATAATGAGGAAGAATTTACTATGAGAAAAAAGTATAGTAAAAGAAAATAAGAAGAAGGATGTGAAGGTAAAATCCCCAGTAGAAAAGAGAAATCTAAATCCAAATGTAATGCTTTGGTGACTGCAGTACCCTTCTCCAGCTACAATCAAATCAGATGTCGGTCTTCACCAAGGGAGATTTCTTCTTCAGAGGCCACTAGGAAAGCCTTACAGATACAAATTCCTTCAGCTGAAAGCAGGAGTCCAAAGTGGGTCCCACCTGCGTCTGTCTGTAAGTGGTGGCAGCGATAGCAGCACACTGGCAGTTATGACTGTGAAGTCCCCAAATCAGAATCTCCACATCGGCTTATCCAGATTAGCACGTGTTAAGCCTCTCCATCCAAAGGCCACTGGTAGTGGAGTTTGGTAACAGTGAAGTGCTTGTTTAGCAAGTGTGTCTATAGTTGATTTGTATTTATAGTTAAGGAGGGATTGTAATATAGGAGTCCTTTAACATGTCATAGAAATGATCTTTAAGGTTGTCTTCCTCTGAAAATCTCTTCAGGACTTTGGGAGCAGTTTGTTCATAAATTATCTTCTCTTGCCATTCCTTCTGAAGAGCATACGCTTTTTTTTTAATGTGTCACACATCACTGTCATTAGTCGGTGGCAGTTGGATGTGGAGGAAGCCATGTTGTCTGTTGGCATGATGTTCCTTCCTAGTTCTGTCTAGTTCGTGACCATCATTATTTTCAGGAGATATTTCTGAAATCCTGTAAGCTATTTAAGCTACATTGTCAATTTTATTGCAGAGATGTTTGGTATTTTGTCCAAATCTTACAGTAAAAATAGGACTATTTCACATACTAAAATTGTTAGGGGCCGGGGAGATGGCTCAGTGGAATTAAGTGCTTCCCTGGCAAGTGCAAGGGCCTGAATTCAATCCCCGGCTCTGCCAAAAAAAAAAAAAAATAATAATAATAATTACTCTACTATTGAATGTATCCTTTATTTGGAAATGTTTATTGTATAGCAAATAGAATTTAATGATATTTTTAAAATTCTTCACTGTCATAAATCTTAAATAGAAGTTTCAAAATGTTCATCTTGGATACCATTGCATCCACCTGCAGTTTATTTGATAAGAGTGCTACAAAGAATATTACCCTTTTTTGCTGTAGGAACAACCAAAGGGAAGCAATGTATTTATTAAAGTGGTCACTGTATACTGTTAAATGATACAAGTTTTTAGGAAACTTCAATTTATTATGAATAGAAATAGTAATGAATATGAGGATTTCAAACTGCTCCTAATTGTTAGTAAAAAAAAAAATACAGTTCTTAACCTTAAAAAATGTGTAATACTTCACCTCGGTTCTTGTTTTGTGGAAACATCTGTGTTAACATGAAATTAGTACTTTTGAATTATGATTCAATAAGCACTTTTACCAAAAAAAAAAAAAAAAAAAGAATCCCAATGTACTGGTAAGCACAAGGGCCTGAGTTCAATGTTCAATCCCTGATTACACACACACACACACATACACAAAGAATCACAATGTACAAATAAATTAAGCAAAATAAAAGGTAACAGAAAAAAAATCTTTTGCAAATGGCAAGGAGGCAGAGATGGAGTGACAGGAATGGGGAGGGGGAAAGAAATGGAGAAGTAAAAATAGGAAAGGAAAAACAAACTTTCCTTTTTTTTTTTTTTTGGTCTTTTTGAGACAGGGTCTCACTATGCAGTTCAGGCTGACCTTAAGCTCACTTTGTAGCTCAGGCTGGTCTCGAACTCACAACAATTCTCCTGCCTCAGCCTCCCGAGTGCTGGGATTACAGGCATGCGCCACCATGCCTGGCCCCACAAACTTTCCTATTTTAAAAATGCACCAATAAATCTGATGGGGGAGGGCTAAGCAAAGGATGGAGAGGGGAGGGGAGAATAAGGCCTTGAAGACAGATTTGTCAGGTATATGTACCAGTACCCCATGATGTGTGCAACCATGTACTACAAATACTAAGAAAAGCAAAAATTGTACAACTTTCAAATCTAGTTCAATGAAGCTTTGCCAGGATTTATCTGATTTCTTGATGATGGCAATTTTTCTGAAGATGGGACCTCAGTGTTGAATTTGTATTTCTCCAACAGCCAGTGATAATGACCATATCTTTTTTTCTTGCTTTTTTATCTTGGCAGAACCGGAGATTGAACTCAGGCTCTTGCGCTTGCCAAGGAAGCACTTACTCTATTGAACCATCTCCCCAGCCCCTGTTTCTTGCTTTTTGAGAAAGGGTCTTGCTATGCAGTTCAGGCTGGCCAAGCTCACTTTGTAGCCTAGGCCGGTCTCAAACTAGCAGTGATCCTACTGCCTCAGCCTCCTGGTTGCTGGGATAACAAGTGTGTGCCATCACACCCAGCTGTTTCTTCGTGCATTTATTGCCCACTTACACTTCTGTGAAGTGTAGATTCATTTTATTTTTTGATTGGGAGAATCAACTTTTTGGAGTTCTTTATGTATTCTGTGGTACTAGGGACAGAATGTAGGGTCTTTGCACTGAGCTACATCTGCTTTTGCTCAGAAACAGGGTGTCACTTTGTGGCCTTGAACTATTTAGCCCAGGCTGGCCTCCAACTCACTATAATCCTTTTGCCTCAGCTTCTTAAGGGCCAGGATTATAGGCAGGTGCCCCATACTCAGTTTTCCCCTTTTCAAAAACTTTCAGAGAGTACTGTTAAGTTGCCCAGGGTGACCTCAAACTTGTGCCTCCTGCCTATGCCTCACAAGCAGGTGGAGTCACACACATAAACCACCAAGCCTGGCTAAGCCTGATTTTGGGTCATGAAGTCAAGCGTGTTTTTCTTTTTTCGCGGAACTGGGGATTTAACTCAGGCCCTTACACGTGTCAGGCAGGCAAGCACTTATTCTACTGAGCTATCTCCCCAGCCCCTGAGCTACTACAGTTGAGATGAGTAAAATACGATTTCTCTTTAAATTTCTTTTAAATTTAGTTCTTCTATGCAGTTAGGAGTCCTAAGTACAACTGAAATTACAATTCTCCCACCTCAGCTCCCAAGTGCAGGGCCTACCGGGGGGTACCACGAGGCCCAGATACCTCTCCATCAGTCTTCCTAATACAAACTAGTTTTGAAGTGCTTCATAAACTTAAAACTACACCTTAGGAGCTTTACACAGAGATGCATGTACACACACATGACCTTTGCAGTACCGGGTACTGGAGCCAGGACCATCACATGGAGCTATATCCCTGCCCCTTTTTATTACACTGAAATGAGGCTGAGGTGTCCAGGCTGGACCCTGTGATCCTCCTGTCTCAGTCTCCCAGAGTAATGGGATTCATGGTGTGCACTATCATTCTCAGCATTCGCACTTTATCTGAGATTCACAACGTGGCCTTGTCCAGGCATGACACTCTTGTGCTAGATTAAGTCAAAAGACTACAGTTCTGTTTTCATTCTGAACTAGAATTTTAAATCTAAAAGAAATAAATGGATTACTTCTCTTATTAGTGGATCTGAAGAGTGGTTGAGACTGTTTCCCCCTGAAATATACAACTGCTATACAATTTTTTTTCTTAGCAAGGGGAACCTGTTTCGTTGCTCATGCTGGCCTCAAGTTCATGGACTCAAGCAACCTGCCTGCCTCCCTACTCAGTGGGACAACAGGTATGCACTGTCACAAGGTCAAATGTTTATAAGTCTGGGGCCAGGGAGATAGCTCAGTAGAATAACGCTTGCTTGGCAAGCGCAACAGTCTGAGTTCAAACCCCAGTTGTACAAATAAATAAAGTCCTAGAAGCTGTGGTATAGTTGAACATCAACATTTTCTGGATAAGTGAAAGCTTTTATATTATTTTTTATTTTGCAAGAAAATAAATTATACAACTTAAAAAATAAAATCCAAAAATTAAGCAGTTCATCAAAATATTTCGGCCTACCACACACAGACACCACTACCATTTGAACTGTACATCATCATCTCAGGATGCAACAGCGCACCTCCGAGGGCCGCATGGCCGTGTGGAGAGATCACACCTTA